>JAGFPH010003631.1:69668-89375 GCA_018207615.1 Philaenus spumarius | reverse complement strand
AAAACTGTTTAAATTTAGAACTACTGCAATAAAACTGTTTAAATTTATAACTCCTAAAATAAAACTATTAAATTTAGGACTACTGTTAAGTTCACTACACTTTACGTAAATTTTACAATGACGAAAATAATGAAATTCGTATACGTTGGGATACAATCTGTAACTAAAAATGTATTGTAATAGTTCAAAGCTACCTTTTTTAAATTTATTTCCGCAAAGAAAGTATAAACATCTTTGAAATATTTTGAAATAAAAATCGTTCCATTAAAGTCTTCCGTAGAATTCTAACTGGAAGTATTCATTAAGTGCTATTTTCAAGGTGTGGAAGACTAGACGATTTGTATTGCAACAATATTGGTTGCTCATAAACTCATGGCCAAAATAAAAAGTACTCAAATATTTCCACTCCTAGTTCACTGGTAAACTCTGCAGTAAAATATAAAGGGACCGGCGACTCCAGCGCTTCACTCTATAGCCGTATCTAATCAGTGCAATTTATCGCAGCTGAGAGCTTTGACATTGCCTCATTTAAAACCATTTTGTAAATCTATCTTTGGTAGTTGAGTGCTGAAAAATAGGCTGAATATTCTTTTAAAAAATTCGTATCCGGCTTGCGATTCACTTTTAATTATTTATATTTTATTGTGAGAAAAGAAGTTCAAACTTGGTACTTAAAAAATTACAATTATGAGACAAACGAACGGGATTTAAAATGTGACTTTGCAAACAATTTTACGAAAAAAAATAAACGAAATAAATGGTTTTAAATATAATATTGCTCTTACGGGATACAAATCCAAGATGGTTGCCACTACAGCAGACCGTTAAGAACTCTAACCAGTGTGATATGTCATCAACTCCTATAAAAGCGAGTACGTACGTACGTGAGCAACATATAATATAACAGCTTATTTTACCCATCATCTGTAGTATTTAACAAAACCCAGCGTAGATTATACTTTGGTGTTATGTTTACAATTTCAATCATTATAATTTCTTGTGAAGTTGTTTTCTTTAATATGAGTTACAGAACTAATGAGTTTGCTATAATACGTTATAGGATTAGCTTGGAGGTTATAAACTGAACATAAATACAACATTTTATCATCAATATATTCGTGTATACAAATTTAAAGAAGAGATACATATTCTTTGAACTTCGGAAACATACATATATCTTCGTGTAACATATTCCATTATTCATTTCTTCACTATAATAGTAGTAACTTCTATATCATTTGATATATTAAAAGATAATATTTGTATCTTTCTTTAAACATGTAATAACGTACAGTATACAAATAAAATATTTTGCAAATAGACCTACAGTTTTATCTGTATATATAAAAGAGAAATACCACTCACTCACTAACTCAATCACTGACCCACTCATCACGATTTCTCAAAAACTACCGAACGGATTGAAATGAAATTTGGTATGTAGGTTCCTCTAGAGTATGCACAAATACATAATAGGTGCTCACTAAGAAAGGGTTTGAAAAAATTCGAAATTTTAGGGGGGTTTGGGGATCGAAGTTATTAAATCACGATTTCATCAAAACCACCGAACGGATTGGAATTAAATTTCGTATGTAGCTTCCTCTAGGGCCATAAGTTCTTCACTAAAAAAGGGTTTTAAAAAATTAAAAATTTTAGGGGGGTTTGGGGGGTAAAAATTTCTAAATCACGATTTCTCCAAAATTACCGAACAGATTGGAATGAAATTTGGTATGTAGCTTCCTCTAGGGCCATAGGCGCTCGCTAAGAAAGGGTTTAAAAAATAATCTAAATTTTAGGGGGGTTTGGGGGGATCGAAGTTATTAAATCATGATTTCTTCAAAACTGCCTAACGGATTGGAATGAAAATTGGTATGTAGCTTCCTCTAGGGCCATAGGTGCTCACTAAGAAAGGGTATGAAAAATTTCGAAATTTTAGGAGGGGTTTTGGGGATCAAAGTTACTAAAATCATAATTTCAGATCATTTATTATTATGACAATCATGCTTTTATTATTTAAGATCTATATATTTATAAGCCAAATACCACTCACTGACTGAACACGTAAAAAAAATACAATTACGTTAAAAAGACTGAAAATACCAACCACCACGGGCAACGCCGTACGGGTCAGCTAGTAATCCTTATAATTGTATACATTTACCACTAAAAAAAATCCCTCAGTGTAGTAAGGTAGGCCTAGATAAATTTTTTGTTTTTAAATAGTATTTTTTTAAATTATGTATTTCCGATGTGTATCTAATAATTCTGCCTGCGATTTTTGTCTAGTAAAATACATTATAACCAAAGGAGAGGCACGTTTGTACGCATACGTAACTTTCATTTAATACTAGGTTAGGTGAACCAATTTCGTTTAAATTCTTAAGGGCTATCAAATTTGACCTTATAGTAAATGAAAGAGGATTTCATTGAGAATACAAAGTAATGGTTACCTGATTCCATATTTGCCTCTCGAATTACTGATTTAAAATCACTGTTTCGCCTCGATGTTTTCGTATGCATGTTTAGGACCGTGTAGTGAATGTGTTTTTATTATAAGTGTTCTACGCCTGAAGATGCCTCATATTGAGGCGAAACAACTGTAGCTATAAGAAAGAAAAAGTTAACTACTTTTTACAAGGTATTTTAAAAGTTAATGTTTACTATTTTACCATCGGTATGGAACGTTTTTTTGTAATAAGAGCAAATGAACCTCTTAAATACAATAATTTTTTTTTTTTTTGCTTAAAAAAACGATATTTTAGGTTTTCTCTTACCACTTTAATCTGTTGTCCCTTCGTCCCACGGTCCTCAGCCAAATACATAATGTACCAAACTCCAAGTTGCATAAAAGTCCAAAGCAAGACATTAACAAATCAATTTAACATGCACTAACTATACAACCGTCTTGCGCAACATGTCAACGGCCTATTTGGTGGAACGAACAACTGCTACTGCCAATGGCTGCGAAAATTCTATTGTTCCTGCATGGGTTATTCAAATACATTTACACTAGGCTATTTATTATACATCTTAGACCTTACCTCCGTGACAAAAAATAAAATATAATTTACTTTCCTCCTTCAATTTGTCACTAATAAAATACAATCAGTGTTACGCACGGGCTCCCATACCTAGCTCCCAGGGAAAGGCAAATATGTATATTATTGATTACAGTCAGGTATTTTTCTTTAAAGAGATTAGCACTAAATATATTTTAAATGTTATGTGCCGTTTGATTTTATATATACTTACGTTTTACAAGAGTTCAAGTATGAGCTGCAATGCATTGTGCATTGAAAATACTTCTAATATGGGGGTTGGCGTGCGAAGCACGCAATGCATTGTGTATTGGGCATACTTCCAACACGGGGGTTGGCGTGCGAAGCACGCAATGCATTGTGTATTGAACATACTCCCAATACGCGCGTTGGCGTGCGAAGCGCGCAAAGCATTGTGTATTGAAAACACTCCCAATACAGGGGTTGGCGTGCGAAACACGCAATGCATTGTGTATTGAAAATACTCCCAATACGGGGATTGGCGTGCAATGCACTATGCGTCGGCCGCTTCTCATAGTGTTCAGTGGCAAGCTCACATGTGCGTCCTTAGCCGTGAACGTGGTAAGCCCCCCCCCCCCGTATAGCCCCCCCCCCCCCCCCCCCTAGAAAATATCATATTAATGCCCATGGTGTTATGAGTGTTAAGTACGCCATCTACACTCATCCGCTCAACCCCAACTGGGAATGTTTAACTCAGTAAATGAGTACAATTAAAAGGACTATGAAACTTTATTCCTATTTGTTAATATTTTGCATTTGTGAACGTTATTATGCATTTAAAGATGAATAAAAATAATTATTATCTTTTAATTGTTTTTTATTTAATATTGATAGATCAAATGATTTAGAAGTTATTAATGTTATAGTGAAGAAATGAATAACCGAATACGTGTATATTTTATACGAAGATGTACGAATGTTTCCGAAGTTAAACGAATAGTTATCTCTTTTTTAAATTTGTATAAACGTTGACAAAAAACATTGTATTTATACACAGTTTATAACCTCAAAGCAAATATTTTAACGTATTATAGCATACATTAGTTCTATAAGTCATATTTAAAAACGTCAACTCCACGAGAAATTAAATAATTGAAGTTGTAAACATAACCCCAAAGTGTAATCTATCCTTGCGTTTTGTTTAAGTATTGCAGGCGATGGATGAAATCAGCTGTTAAATTACATGTTACTTACGGACGTACTCTCGCTTTTATATGAGTTGATTATTTACGGATTGTTGGTACCGTTCTTGCTAGGTATATATTCATTAATTTTACAGCATTGTGGAAGACACTAAAATTTATTCAGTTATGTATTAATCAATATTTTATATTTATTTGAAATACATTTTAAAGATCAAAAGTTCCTGAAATAAACTGTCACATAGGTAGACACAATAGAATCTTGATAAGCACAACTAGGTATGTTAAATACATTTTTCTTTCTCACTATAGTATACAGAAAGTATAGTGATCGCAAAAAAATCGATGTTGAGATTTTTGTGGAAATATCCGTTTTGGGACCCCCTGAGTCCAAAAAAGTGGTTTTTACAAAATGTTTGTATGTATGTATGTCTATATGTATGTATGTATGTATGTATGTATGTCGGTATGTATGTATGTATGTGTGTATGTTTACAAAGCTAGAGCGAAAACTATTCGATTGATTTCAAACAAATTTACACCAGACATATCAAGTAGGCCTGTATAGATGCACGAAAAACGGTTTTGAACAACAACCCCCATTTTGGCCAAAAAAACCTACAAAAAAATCAGTTACTGTATTATTTTTTTATAAAAAAATCGCTCTAACGATTTTGATAAAATTTGGCTTATTTGTAGCCTTTAATGTACCCTACCAAATGCAAAAAACCGCATCTTTCTAAAAATTCTGGTTTAGCTAATAATAATAACTCATTTTTGGAGGTTTTTTGGCCATTAAAGGGGTTGTTTTTCAACATTTTTCAAAACCTTTTTTCGCGCACCTATACAGGCCTAGTTGACGTGTTTGGTGCAAATTTGTTCGAAATCGATCGAATAGTTTTATCTCTAGCTAATAATAACAATATTTATTAGTTAATCTCCTAGTTTAAAATCACCTCTCCTGCCCCTCCTGCAATAATGAAGTCACTGTGAATCTGTTTAATAATTTAAATATGTTTGTGAGAAAGTATGTGCCAGTTTCTGGTACCGTTTGTTAGTTTGAGCCAACGAACACAAATTTTTAGAAATGTTTTTTCAAATATTTATAAACTTTCAACAAAAATGTTTATCGTAAGAAATACGTAAGTAGTCGGTACGATCTTTTTCTAAATATTTCCATTGTCAACGTAAATGCTTCCTTATTGCTTTTTATTATATTCAACTTCAGCCTGTTTAAGACATACAAACAACATATTTTACACAATTAGTTTTAACTTTGGCAACCAATGCTCACTTAAACATTTGTATGAAACACCCGTGTGTCAAACGTTTACATATCAGTAAAATTTCGTAAAAATCGTATAAGTATTGTTTACTTAAATTCAATAAAAATTACTATAAAATAATTAAAAGGAGTGTTAGTGGTAAACCTTTACAATATGGCCTAATTATATTTTAATGAAAACTAGTGGACCCTGCAATGCTTCGCTATTGCTATTGCTTGATTTACCTAAAGTAAAATTATATTCAGTTTTTGATCCAAATCAGTTGTTGATCAAAATCAGCTGTTTTAAGCTTTTCATACGAACAGCTGTTTTTTGTGCCCCTGATAAAATCAAAAGAAATCTTTCTTCTTCTTCCTTTAGATTGACCTTCCATAAGATTAACATTGAAACTTTGAGGCACACTGGCGCGTATCCCTGAGGACCGATGTAAATTATAATGGGATTCTGCTCATCTACAGGACACTACCTTTCTAACGGTATGCGCGAATTTCTCCTACGATGCACACAAGCTGAGAAAAAAGGACGACAAGTTTTGTGATTGCCTATTAATATATAGATTATTAATTTAAATTCCAGCAGACACCCATGTCTGCCAAACACAGAAGTTTATCTTTATAAAACGATCAAATTACAGACAAAATCTCCAGACCCGGATTTTGAACTAGCAAATCGCATTTAGAAAGTGCTCCGAATGGCTGGAAGTGATTGCCCAAATTTGACCTTTGGCATTGCCTTGACTCCGTTCCATTTGCTCTTGTTTTACAAAACTAATTACATTCCTGCATTACCGCGAGTACCGTAAAACCTTGCTCCTTGATTTCGTAATTTCGTTGTGAAGTCGGTGAATATTGTAATCTTACTGTTCGCAGTTTTAGACGAATAAATTTTACTATTTTAACAATTCTCAAGCAACGCGTATTATTACATTAAAACAATACATATTTGAAGTGGAAACTTCGATAAAAGCACCTCGTGTAAAAATTTCGAGCGGTGAATCTGATTTTACCGTCACGCTGTACTATAATATACAGTGCACATGTGTATGTAGCAGAGTATATAGTTTACTTGGTATAACCTCTGAATGGACACTGTGCTTCCTCATTTCGTAAGTTGTGTTAAAATAGTTTACTTGGTAATACCTCTGAAATGGACATTGTGCTTCCTCATTTCGTAAGTTGTGTTAAAATAGTTTACTTGGTAATACCTCTGAAATGGACATGTGCTTCCTCGTTCCGTAAGTTGTGTTAAAATAGTTTACTTGGTAATACCTCTGAAATGGACATTGTGCTTCCTCATTTCGTAAGTTCTGTTAAAATAGTTTACTTGGTAATACCACTGAAATGGACATTGTGCTTCCTCGTTTCGTAAGTTGTGTTAAAATAGTTGAATTGGTAATACCTCTGAAGTGGACATTGCGCTTCCTCATTTCATAAATTGTGTTTTTATTCAATATTTTCTATGTTTTCGAAGTGCAAATCAAAATATCAGATTATTGCCATAGAATTTTACTCTTTTCCCGTGTGGTTTTAGCACACCTGATTTTTTTTTAATTTATCTGTGTTGTTTATAAATTGCATATTCGTTAAAATTTAAGAAATTAAGAACATGTACTATAAATGCAACTATAAAATGGTTGCCATTGTAATTCTAGTTGTTATTATTAACATAAAACCTGTAAAGTTCAACTGAATTCAATGTTGGCACGGTTTTAAATAATTTTTTAATAAAATAACTAAATAAATACCATTTACTGAGATAAAACTGATTTGATTTTGCCTTAACCTAAATAATTATTTAATTTAATCCAAAGAAAGAATCTTTAATAATGTAAGTAGATTATTAAATTTTGTAAAGGCAATGATATTTGGCCTGGACTGGTTAGCCAATGGCTAAGTTATGTGTGATAATTGGTTTGTTCAACACATCAGCCTTTACCAACAGAGTAAATACTACAATATTGTTTGCACATTTTCTATCATTATCCTTCATCGTTTGTTTTAACAGTTAAACAATCAAAAGGGCTATAAAAAATGTGACTTGACATTTTTTGTTAAAATATGCTGTTTTTGAGTGATGTAGGTTTGACATTTTCAAACAGCCGCCATAATGAAACGCATGGTTGGATGGAATCGATTATTTTTCTTGAGATAGATCATTGTTAGGTTAAACGTATTGCCAAGTTTGATCTCAATCAGTCAAACCGTTCTCTAGATATAAATTATTTTGTCAAAAATACAAAATGACGGATATCTGGAAAACGAAGCGTTTTCGAAAAAAATGTGATTCCAGATTTTCTCTTTATTTTGACCCATAGAACCATTTCCTCGAAGTTCGGCTGTTTACTTATGGGACACCCTGTAGATGTATTCGACTCCCGCTTCCTTCGTTGCTTCCCGAGTGGTGTAGAGGGTCAAATGCGTTGCGGAAATCCACAAAACCAAAATAAAGGGGGTTTTAGGATAATGTTGGTTGTTGTAGGCAATTACCAAGAAATTATGTTTTTAGTTTTTTGTCGATAACTCGGTTATTCTTTGACCTACTGAAAATACAAAAAAAGCATTGTGTCTGTCGTTAAAAAAGGAAAATATTTTGTCTCTAGTAATTTTTTTTTAAAGTTAACGGTTTTCAAGATATTCCACGTTAAAAGTTTGTAACGGCCGCCATTTTGAAAATTATAAAAATACATTCTTTGTGCTTGGTACACTTGTTAATTGTAACATATAAAATGCTTATTCCAAATTTGGAATCGATATCTTATCTATTTCCAGAGTTACAGTGAGTTTTTGTACAATAACAAAACGGCGGATTACTGCTAAACTAAGCCGAAATCGAAAAAATGTTATACTACATTTTCGACTTATTTTTGCATTTAGAATCTGAATCTGCATAGCCAGCCTAACTTTTTTGTAACACCCTGTACAGTATAACCAAAACCTGTCTAAAATGTATGAAAGTTAAATAGTTTCGATTATTGTTGTACGAGGGTAACGACGTTTGGGGTTGCATGAAAACACGGAGGGGTATCCTCTGGTATATTAATACTAGCTGGCCCGACCCGGCTTTGCACGGATAGACAAATCAAAGTTAAATTTATATTAACAAAAAATATATTATAGGCTATCAATAAATATATTACACTATGTATTTCTTATGGAGATTTTTAGTAACTTTGACCCCTTCCCCCTCACAAACCCCCCTAAAATTTAGATTTTTTTAAAACCTTCCTTAGCGAGCACCTAGGGCTTTAGAAGAACCATCATACAAAATTTCTTTCCAATCCGTTAGGTGGTTTTTTTTAGTAAATTGACCCACCCCAAACCCAACTTAAAATTTCGATTTTTTTTTAAAACCTTTCTTAGCGAGCACTTATGGCCCTAGAGGAAGCTACATACCAAATTGCATTCCAATCCTTTTGGTAGTTTTGGAGAGATCATGATTTAGTAAATTTTACACACCCAAAGCCCCCACCTAAAATTTCGATTTTTTTTTTTTTAAACAGTTTCGTAGCGAGTATGTAGGCCCTAGATGAAGCTACATACCAAATTTCATTCCAATCCGTTCGATGGTTTTAGAGAAATCGTGATTTTGTCACTTTTACCCCCCCCCCTAAAATTTCGAATTTTTTTAAACCCTTTCTTAGCGAGCACCTATGGCCCTGGGGGAAGCTACATACCAAATTTCATTCCAATCCGTTGGATGGTTTTAGAGAAATCGTGATTTTGTCACTTTTACCCTCCCCCCCCCTAAAATTTCGAATTTTTTTAAACCCTTTCTTAATGCACGTCTAGAGCCTATAAAGAGTATTAGTGCCAAATTTCATGTTTGTAGGCCTCGTGGTTTTGGATAAACTGTGATGAGTCAATGAGTCAATGGTATTTGACATTTATATGTATAGATGAATACTACTTTTTAGACAGCTAATTTTAGAATTTTTATCGTTCTGATTTGAGTAAATCAATTTGTTTCTAAAAATGTATTCGAATAAATCATCGCCAACTTTATTAAGATCAATCCTTCCCCGCTCAAACTATTTCCATTTATTCCCTTAAACAAAACCCCTCACTACCAAATCGGCCTCGCCTTCGACTCCTGTCGGTGGTTACTTCACTCCTCCACTCACGATCCTCTTTGTACGGAAGGTCTCGAGAGTGGGCGTTGTCTGAAAGTAAACTCAGCGTTGTACAAAGTGACAACACCGCTTGTGAATCAACCTGTAGTCCCGTTTAAAGTAGGCGAAAGTAACACACGTTTAGTCAAACAAAGTGAATGTTATGCAAATACAGTAGAACGGGTTGACAATTAGAAAGGCACTGGTCCAATTTAAATGATTCTGTTGGCCGTTATCTGGCCAACCTGCTTTTGTACCAGCTGTTGTATTGTGCTTTCTGATATAACTGGAATATCTTGATTCTATTGACGTACACGCATGAAAGACATTTAGTTTCTACATTTGTGTAAATATAAATAACTAGGGGAACCCGCTGCGTGCTCCGCACGCCAACCCCGTTGGAACCTTCTATACACATAATCATGTTGTTTTCTTTATAATAAAGGTGTAGGATTAATAATAATCCCAAAGCTAAGATGATAGGCCTAAATAATTAAATGTTCAAATCAAATTATTTCGTATATTTCATAACAGCAGTTATAATGAAGGTTAAAAGAACCGTCAAGGCTCAGGTCTGCACTTAAATAAAAACCTAACCTAAAAATTAGAAATACAAATAATTCCTTCAAAGTTTGAAATCGGGTGTTAATGGAAATATTAGAGCAAACAGCTGTTTTATCTGTTATTTTATTCAATTGGTTGCTATGGTAAAGAATGTAAATGCATTCAAGAAATATGTGTTAGTTCATCAGTCTAGGCCTAACCTAAGATTTTTCCGACTAAATTTACAAATATTGAAATAAAAAATGTGTTCATCAAAATGAATGTATAGGATATGTTTCTCAGTGATAGTGGAGCTTTTTATTAACAAAACTATTTTTTCAATCGGTTCAGTAGTTACCCCCCACATACGAACAAAAAATCAAATTTTAATTCTTTATAATATTAGTATAGATTAGAGACCTTCTACACCTTAACCTATCCTCTCACATAGAAAGTTTGTTTATTTAAAGAAATTATGTGTAAGGTTAAAGCCCAGCTTAAAAACTAACACGATAAATACTATTAATAAGTGTCTAAATAAAATTACTAAGTTTACAAGTTTGAGGTTAATATAGGTTTAAAAGAATCAGTATGAATAAGGCCTATTTCTAAACACAAACATAACCTGGAAATTGTGGAAAGCCACTCAGAAATGGAGTATTAGAGCAACACCTGAATAGAGGGTTACCACACTGAACTAACTTTCGTTACGTGAAGTGTGTAGCCTATATTTTTTAACTATTTATAAGCCTAAATTTTCTTCGAAATTATTTTTATATTGCAGTAGTTTCCCACTTATTACCTTTATTTTGTTTCCAATATTATATCTATATCTATATATATAAAAGCGAAATGGCACTCATTCATTCATCAGCAGAACTAAAAATCTACTGAACCAAATGAGTTCAAATTTGGCATGCATGTTCAGTTGGACCTTTAGACGCGCACTAAGAACGGATTTTGAAAACATCCCAAAGATACGCCCAATATTCGCGTTTTTCTAGCGATTTTTTGCGTTTTCTCGGCTTTTTCGAGAACTAATTGGCAGAAAATATTGAAATTTGGTACTTAGGTTCGTTTAAGGCATAAAAGTAGTCTGTTAAAAAATGTTTGTAATTCTCCCAAAATTACGCCAGAAATAGGCGTTTTTGCATTTTTCCTTGCGTTTTCAATGCGTTTTTGATCATCCTCAAATTACGCCCGAACGGATTGGAATGAAATTTGGTATGTAGCTTCCTCTAGGGCCTTAGGCGCTCTGTAAGAAAGGGTATGAAAAATTTCGAAATTTTAGGAGGGGTTTGGGGGGATCAAAGTTACTAAAATCATAATTTCAGATCTTTTATTATTATGACAATAGTGCTTTTATTATTTAAGATATATATATATAAAAGCCAAATACCACTCACTAACTGAACACTTCAAAAGATTACAATTACGTTAAAAAGACTAAAAATACTAACCACCACGGGCAACGCCGTACGTGTCAGCTAGTCTATCTATATACAAGCGAAATGGCACTGATTCATTCATCAGCAGAACTAAAAATCTACTTAACCAAATGAGTTCAAATTTGGCATGCATGTTCAGTTGGACCTTTAGACGCGCACTAAGAACGGATTTTGAAAACATCCCAAAGATACGCCCAATATTCGCGTTTTTCTAGCGATTTTTTGCGTTTTCTCAGCTTTTTCGAGAACTAATTGGCAGAAAATGTTGAAATTTGGTACTTAGGTTCGTTTAAGGCCTAAAAGTAGTCTGTTTAAAAATGTTTGAAATTCTCCCAAAATTACGCCAGAAATAGGCGTTTTTGTATTTTTCCTTGCGTTTTCAATGCGTTTTTGATCATCCTCAAATTACGCCCGAACGAATTGGAATGAAATTTGGTATTTAGCTTCCTCTGGGGCCTTAGGCGCTCTCTAAGAAAGGGTATGAAAAATTTCGAAATTTTAGGAGGGGTTTGGGGGGATCAAAGTTACTAAAATCATAATTTCAGATCTTTTATTATTATGACAATAGTGCTTTTATTATTTAAGATCTATATATATAAAAGCCAAATACCACTCACTAACTGAACACTTCAAAAGATTACAATTACGTTAAAAAGACTGAAAATACTAACCACCACGGGCAACGCCGTACGTGTCAGCTAGTTTATTTCATAATTGTAATGTACATGAAGCAAATATATTTATAATACAAATATACTAGCTGACCAGTGCGGATATGTCGCAAGTTATTAGTACTCATCTGATTTAATACGTTGATTTACCTCAGTTAATTACGTTTATTTATTTAAATTGGTTTATAAATAACACTTGCATATGTAATGTAAACAATCAAACTAACAGCTGTCATGTTAGTTAAACAGATTGTTAATAGATGGCGCCTTTCATTGGGAACCATATGAAATATAATATAAAAGTTTTTTATTCAATTTTTGAAACGAAATATTGAATTTTAAGCTGGTTGTCTATTTTTCGTCAATAGCGGAGAACATAAGCTTCAAAATGATGATTGAACAAATAATTTTGGTGAAGAATTAAGGGAGGTATCGCTTAGAGACAAAAACCCCCTTTAGGAAATAATAGCCTACATAAGGATAAAATTCAAGTAAATAAACGGTACCAGGAACTGGCACATACTTTCTCACAAACATATTTAAATTATTAAACAGATTCACGGTGACTTGTAGGGTGGGGTAGGAGAGGTGATTTTGTATTATAGTTGTTTTCCCATAAAAATTCATAAAATAACGGAAAAACCAACTTTTCTCAAAAACGGCTCAAACGATTTTGATTAAAATTTTACAGTTTATAGTACTTTAGGTCCCTAATAAACTATAAAATTTTAATCAAAATCGTTAGAGCCGTTTTTGAGAAAAGTTGATTTTTCCCTTATTTTAAGATTTTTTATGGGAAAATTACCCTTAAAAATAAAAAATTCATAAAAATGAAAAAACGCCTGGAGATACCGTGGATTAATACCTCTATACCAAATTTCATCAAAATCGGACGACTGGTTTAGGCTCTAGGTCTGATAACATCCACACAGACACACAGACACACATACAGACACACACACACACAGACATCACTCCGAAAACCACTTTTTTAAGTTCAGGGGGGCCCAAAACGGATATTTCCACCAAAAACTCAAACTCGAAAATTTTGACTAATACAATACTTTCTCCATATACTATGGTATAGGGGGTGAAAGTAAAAAATCAAACCGCAACTAAATGCAATTAAATGTAATAAATATTATAGATCGCTTTGGGCACAGCTTGTATTGTTGGGATTTCTAACGCAAAAAAAAACACAAAAGTTGTACGTGCCTCAAAATTACATTTTTTAAATCATATTAATCATTATAAAATTAATAAATAATCGTCTGCAAATAATATCCATGAAATATTGTTTTAATATTCTTATTTTTAACTTTGCGATCAAACTAAACCAAAGTTACAATTTATGTACTTATTACAACCAAAAGATATTGACAGTGTTCATAAAGTCCTTTACCCAATCATTATTTTTGTTACTGAAAATAAGTTAACAAGACTTTGTGCATATCTTGTGTTCCATAACAGGACAAATGTTTTGACATATCTGAATTTTTATGATTTTTTGGGCTTGGTGGGTGGGGGGTAAATAATTTCAAATGTAAAGGTAGGTCAGCTTTATATTAAAATACATATATACATATTTAAATACACCATTTAAAAGCTTATTAAAAGAGAAACAGAATGGCGCAAACTAGAGCATAGCATGTCGTTTCGCTTTAAAGTAATTGACAAAGTTGTTGAAAATGATATTGTTATCATAGCCTCAAAGCAGGTTATTAATTTTGTTAGTATTAGGAATAAATAGGTTGTGTGTTATTTTTCAGAACTTTGATTATCCATTACTTTGAAACTATGTAAAATATTAAGCTCTAGTTTGCGCCATTGTGTTTCCCTTTTAAAAAGCTTTTCTGGTGTATTACATGACCTACCTTTATATTTGAAATTGTTAAACCCCTTACCCCACCCCCCTCCATAAGCCCTCCAAAATTATAGAAAGTATATGTCAAATTATTTGTCCTGTTATGCAACACAAGATATATATAAAGTTTTGTTAACCTATTTCCAGTAACAATAATAATGAGGGGAGTTATAGGGACTTTATGATCACTCTGTATTATGCTTAGGCTACGTCCAATATATATTAACATTAATAATACACAAACACAATACAATTTAAAAAAAGATGAGAAATAATAGGTAACTATTAAAGTGGAAACAAGCAATACAATTTGAAATACAGTAAAAAATTAGATTATACAATAATTTGATAAAAATATAATATTCATAACTTAAATAGAATAATTTAAAAAATACTACAACATACAATAATTGTATAGAAATCAAATTTTAAACAATTAAAAACGTATAACATTTAAGATTGGAGGACACGTCCATGATTTCAAACCCGGCTACAGTACACAGAACTCCTCCACAGAGTAGAAAGATCTAGACAAAATTAGCTGCCTAAGGTTGTTTTTAAAAGGTAAAATATTTGGCAAATTTGTAATGCTCTGTGGGACTTAAAACAAAAAATAAAACTTACACGACTTAAAAGAAGCTCTTCTTTGTCTGTCATCCAGAAGTAAACAAGCTCGCCTCCAAATTCACCAATCATTTTGTAATAAATTGTTAATTTCAATCATACCACTCTTTTCTTCCGCCTTTAAAAACAATTTGAAACACACACAACATTAGCATCAATTTCATAATATAACGATCAAAGCATAATACAAGAACTAGTTATAAATAAATCCAAAATTCTACTTATTCTGAAATAGCTCTTTCCGTATCCATTATTAACCTTAACATAATACTTTCACCTGGTCTAATGTTGCTTTCGTTCAAGTGCGTACATTCTCCTCCGGTCGCAAGGGGAGAACGCGTGTCTGGGGCGACGGTAAGGGTAAATACCTTTCACTTCTGGAAGTACATCCTGCCCGAGCTAAGCGAACTAATTGATCAGCTGACGGTTTTTACTCGTTATCTCACTTCCTTGTTGTGTAACCGATGGAGAAAAACGCGGTCAGGTTCAATAATATCCAAAGTAATTTTGCAGTGGATTTGTATCCACTGTATATAGCTGATGCGTTCGTTAGTTTTGCCTGTTATTGAGTTTTGGTTTGAATTTTTAAACAGTAATAATTTAAGTTAACTTTTGTTTGCCTTCCTAGACTGAGTATAATTCAGGGTGGAACAAATTTAGTGTTAAAAACTTCGAAAAATGGTTCTATGGGTCAAAATAAACAGAAAATCAAGAATAATATTTTTTTCGAAAAATGCTTCATTTTCCAAATATTCCGCCATTTTGTTTCGTTTACTAAATAATTAATTTCTAGAGAACGGTTTAAACGATTGAGTTCAAACTTGGCATGAAGTTTAACCTAACAATCATCTACCTTAAGAAAAATAAGCGATTATATCCAATCATGAAAATGGCGGCTGTTCGAATATTTCAAACCTAAATTACTCAAAACTCGTACATTTTAATAAAAAATGTCAAGATACTTTTTTTATATCCCTTTTGATTCCCTATCGGCTGGTGTAACTGTTAAAACAATCGAATGAAGGATAAAGCTAAATTATATGTAATAATTGGTTTATTCAACCAGGCATCCTATAAAAAACACAGTAAATACTACAATATTGTATGAACATTTACTGTCATTATCTTTAACTTAACTATTATTCTTCAACTGATTATTTTGAAAGTAAAATCATCTGATAGGGAATTAAAAGGGCTACAAAAAAGGTATCTTGACATTTTTTGTTAAAATGTACGGTTTTTGAGTAATTTAGGTCTGACATTTTCAAACAGCCGCCATTTTAAAACGCATGATTGGATATAATCGCTTATTTTTTTTAAGATATATCATTATTAGTTTAAACTTCATACCAAGTTTGAACTCAATCGGTTAATTCGTTCTCTAGATATTAATTATTTAGTAAAAGAAACAAAATTGCGGATATTTGGAAAATGAAGCTTTTTTCGAAAAAATATTATTCTTAATTTTCTATTTATTTTGACCCATAGAACCATTTCCCGAAGTGTTTAACACTAACTTTGTTCCACCCTGTATATTTCATAAATACCTGTACTTGCGTAATACTGCTCGCAGTCCTTTGTTTCTAAATTATTTAGATGACGCACGTTTCGCCTTTCAATCAGGCACTGCCGAATCAAGGCCAGATTAACACTAATATATTAGTGAAGTATAATAAACATATAAACCCGTGCGCTGGGCTATGTGTATACATGTATAAAGCTTGTCTTTTTTAATGTCATATTTAAAATAATGCTGTATTTTTTTATGAATTTTGATTGATTTTACAATGCCTGATTGATAGGCGAAACGTGTGTCATCTAAAAAATTTAGAAACAACAAAAGGACTTCAAGCAGTATTACGCAAGTACAGGTATTTATGAAATATAGCCCACCATTAGGAATCAGTTCATAAACAACGGTTTTTAACTGCATTTGAAGAAACTGTATTCAACTTCTGATACAATTTTAATAAAATTTATTTAAATAATAAGAACTAGTTTTATGGCTGAAACTTTGCCTGGCCCTGGGCAGTATATTTTAATTTTATTCCTTATCTATATTTAAAATTTAAATGTTTACGAGTTTAAATATTCCGGAAAACTGCTTACCCTATATATTTAAATTGTATTGACGCATAGTTTTTTTATTTAAATGCCTTCATAAATTAGTTTAACACATCTTTAACGACTTAACAAGTTTCAAATAGATAAAATTTTCTTTAATAACTTATTCCAAATATCATTAGTGTTATTAACTGACCGGTTTTAGATTTTATTTTCGGTGCGTTTTATTGTTGGCTCTTTAAAGATATACAATAATAGTGAGCGGACTTGAATTGTAAGCAATGGTATAAAATCGCATGGTTAAAAAAAACATAATTTAAACTATTTTAATACAATTAGGAAATGAGGAAGCAGAATGTCCATTTCAGATGTATTACCGAGTAAAGTATTTTAACACAAGTTACGAAATGAGGAAGCATAATGTTCATTTCAGAGGTAGGCCTATTACAAAGTACTGTAAACAATTGTAACACAAGTTAAGAAATTATTAAGCACAATGTCCATTTCGGAAGTATTACCAAGTAAACTATTTTAACACAAGTTACGAAATGAGGAAGCATAATGTCCATTTCAGAGGTATTACAAAGTAAACAATTGTAACACAATTTAAGAAATGATTAAGCACAATGTCCATTTCGGAAGTATTACCAAGTAAACAGTTGTAACACAGCTTATATTAAATGAGGAAGCACAATGTCCATTTCAGAGGTATTACCAAGTAAGCTATTTTAACACAAGTTACTAAATGAGGAAGCACAATATCCGTTTCAGAGGTTTTACAAAATATAAACTATTTTAATACAACTTACGAAATGAGGAAGCATAACGTCCATTTCAGGGGTATTACAAAGTAAACTATTTTAACACTACTTACGAAATGAGGAAGCACAACGTCCTTTTCAGAGGTATTACCAAGTAAACTATTTAACACGACTTACGAAATAAGGAATATCACTGTCCATTTTAGAGGTATTACCAAGTAAACTATATGCTATATACACATGTGTACTATTTTTTATAGTAGAGGGTGACGGTAAAATCCGATTCACCACCCGAAATTTTTAGACTAGGTGCGCCTATATCAGTTAGACCCAATTAGGGTTTTTATTGGGGACAGTTTTCAACATATAATTTACAAAAAAATCAATTAACGTTTTTACCTTAAATAAGACATTTTTTTCAAGTGTTTCTCTTAAGTCTCTTCTTTACCTTGAAGAAAACTCCCGAGGGTACAGTATGATTTCAATGCAAAAGGCCTGACTCAGGCCGCAAAATCGTTGAAACATGCATTCGTAATACCGTGTTTCGGATTCTATTTATAAATTAATAATCTGGGAAACTATTTTAAGTTATAAAGAAGGCTTTATATTTTTTACGTGTTACCTTAAAAATATGGAAATTATTGCTTAAAACTCCCAAAAAATGCGTTAAAAATAATAGATTTTCACTCATTTAAACTGTTGATTAAAAGGAGTTGCCGTCGATTTATTTCAATTATGAGGTATAAGACAAAAGCACAAAGCCTTTAAGAACAATTTAAGATGTTTCACAACTTTTTAGGTTGATAAACGGCGTCCGAAACACGGTAGTACGAAGTGCATATTTTTGCTGTTTTACGCAAGGTATAGAATACCCTTAACATTAAAGCGTAGACTATAAATACCAGGATTTTTATCATAAAATGGCAGAACTACCGCAAAGTGTAGAAAAAATATTCCTAATAAAATACGAACTTAACTCTGCATAATTAGGTTACAACAAAACTACAATTAAATAATTCATGCACTTACTTTATCCTTGATTTGCAAAGGAAATCTTGCAATAGTAAATGTACTTGGCCTCGGGAGTTTTTGACGGAAATTCCTTTTTTCGAAGGTTTTCTTATCCTAAAAGTACGTTAATAGTATCCGCCGCTCAATGTCTAATTGCCTGTGATGGTGTTGCTTAAGTATGGTCGTGACATTGTTTTCAAACTTCGTTCAAACGTCCTGTTTTCGTATTGCTTCAATCGTATTTTGTAACTCAAGAGCAAACACCACAGTGAGATACTAAAAGTAATTAGACGTGTCCGTGTTAGGTGACTAAAATAGGCGGAGGGATGATAATTTTTAGTATTTTATTAGTGAATTATATATAATATCGATTACTTTACTTTTTGATGTTATTGTTTGCGTAATTGTAGATCGATCTTTAACACCTACTGTTATTTTACATCACCATTAATTACTCTCTAACATATAATATAACGAACTTCTATTAACGAATTCCAAGACGGTAGTCAGGGGGAGGGGTTAGGGGGTCAAAACACCCACCGAAATCCCGAAATATCCGAAAAATTAATACTAGGTTTGAAAAGTGCAAGTTAAATTATAAAGTAGACAACACATCAGACGAACCAACAACATATTTTACATCATTGTGCATTGCATGCATACTGATATTTAGATTTGCTTGATTAAACTACAACGTACAATACACATGGATGCAGTAGGTTACAGCCTTACTCTCTTGTGAGCTTGATCTGATCTATTAAATAAGAAAACTATGAAGGTTCAACACAAATACTTCACTCTAACAAAACAAAATCATTCTTCATCCTTACATCCTATAATATTTTACGTGGGTAACTATATCAACATTTTAAAAATAAGCATGGAAATTGGTGTTTAACACGTTCACTGCTACGCAAATTTCGTATTTCCTACGCTAGGAGCTGATCTTGTATTTTTTATATGTATAGCCTAAATGAGTAGAAATTACTTCTACGTAATAATCACTAAAATTTTAAACCGGACGCACATAGTCCATAAGCACATAGGCTTAAAATTGGCGTGCGAAGCACGCAATGCACTGTATTGAAATTACTTTCAATACGGGGTTGGCGTGCGAAGCACGCAA
>JAGFPH010003631.1:57819-69658 GCA_018207615.1 Philaenus spumarius | reverse complement strand
TTACTTTCAATACGGGGTTGGCGTGCGAAGCACGCAAGGCAATGTGTGTTGAAAATACTCTCAACACTGGGGTTGGCGCGCGAAGCACGCAATGCACTGTATTGAAATTACTTTCAATAAGGGGTTGGCGTGCGAAGCACGCAAGGCAATGTGTATTGAAAATACTTTCAACACTGGGGTTGGCGTGCGAAGCACGCAATGCATTGTGTATTGAAAATACTCACAATATGGGGTTGGCGTGCAATGCACTGTGCGTCGGCCGCTTCTCATGCTGTTCAGTGTCAAGCTCACATGTGCGTCCTTAGCAGTGAACGTGTTAAAAGGGTTTAAATTCACATCCCCTTTACTGACCTAACCCCCCTCCCCCGAAAAGTTTTCCTGGCTTCGGCCTTGACGAATTCTATTAAGTTTCGCACTTTCTAAACTTAAACTTTTACCTCTATATATAAAAATGAATGTTTCTTTCCTTCTTTGTCCTCTATAGACTCAAACACTATTCGACCAATTTCACTAAAAATGTCATTTCAGTTTATCCATATCATTGACAGGAGTGTTAAAATTTAAATAATTAAAATTACTACAGTCTAAGGGGTTGAAATGGAGTTGCTATCACTATATACTAATTAAACTAACTTCCTACAAGCTAAGAAACTAAAATTCTGTAATATTATTTTTAAGGTATATAAAAAAACTATTGACAATTTGATTACTTAAGTCAAAGGGATGGAATGGAATAACTAACTTTAAAATTAAATAAGCAATTGCGAAGCATTGCCGGGTCAACTAGTAGATTCATAAATAACAGCCAATATTTTTAAAACCAAGGTGTCAATATGAAATTAATTGTATTATGATGACCGTGAGTATAATCATCTATACAGGGTGGTTATAAAGTCACTCCCCCCCCCCTTTAACTTTTGTGTTTTGTTAAAACAAACAAATATCCCTTGGGGAATGATACTAACTTAACCCAAAGTATCTTTTGAAGCAATCGGAAATTTTGAGTGTCCCCTAAAAATGGGGGATTTTGGGGGCAACTCAAAATTTTTTAAATGGGAAGTATGGCCATGTGATACTTCATTTTAAAGGTATATTTAATACTAGGAAAATGACATAAATAAAATAAACATCGAACCACCCAAAACAAAATGGCGGCCCTAAACGTGTTGAAATAAATCGACATAAAGTTGCTAATATCTTGAAAAGAAAGAGTTTTTAGAAAAAATTCAAGAGACATAAAATGTTAATTTCAAAGTGCTTGACCTAACAAATTGCTTCCAAATTGATTTCGTAAATTTTACTTTTTACAAAATTTTCTAAGATGGAGGAGTAAAAATAAAATTTACGAAATCGATTGGGAAGCAATTTTTTTAGGTCAAGCACTTTGAAATAAACATATTTTGTCTTTTGAAATTTTTTCTAAAAAGTATTCCTTTTCAAGATATTAGCAACTTTATGTCGATTTATTTCAACAAGTTTAGGGCCGCCATTTTGTTTTGGGTGGTTCGATTTTTATTTTATTTTTTTTTTTTAGGTGACTTTATAACCACCCTGTATATATAATTCTTCTACGTGTATACCTATGTCACTGAACTCCTCTTAAACGGCTGTACCAATTTTGATGATTGTTTTGTGTGTAGTTGAGTACGTCACTGGATGGTTTAGATTCACAATTGGAAGGGGTTGAAATATAGTTGCTACTCCTCCTATACAATAAGTATAAAATAAAATAACTTCATACAAGCTATAAAGCTAAAAAAAGTAATATTATTTTTTAAGGTATATACAAAATCATTTGCAAAATGATTACTTAAGTCAAAGGGATGAAGTGGAAAAACTACCCTTAAAATTAAACAATAATCCGCTTACTTTTTGAATATTCTCAAAAACTACTCAACTAATTTTACTAAAATTTCACAATTTACACATATTAGTACCAGGAATTTGTTTAGAGAATATCGTCACTACAAACAAAAAGATTTTAATGGGGTAGCTACCCCTATACTACAATACGAATAAATTGCACTAAATTCCTATATAATAAAAATCTAAAATTATTTAATATTTTTCGTAATTGATATAAAAAATATTTGCAATTCGATAACGAAGCCAAAACGATGGAAGGGGATAGCCACCCTTAAAATTAAATCAAGCAATAGGGAAGTATCGCCGGGTCCACTAGTATGATATCAAATAATTCAGTACGTTTTATTTAACGGAAACCATGAGAATAGTATTTACTATTTTCGTCGAAGGTTTAACTATGACTTGTGTCTAGCGGAAAGACGCACACGTTTTCCACTTTATTCAGGCGGAATTTCTGTACGCAAAAGTACAAGTGAATATAGAAAAGATTGAATCATACTAACAAAATGTCCAAAAATACTATTTAACAGCGGCTGAACCTCTCTAAAATATTACCTAAAAGAATTTATTTTCTAATTAAAACTAATAATAATCTTTTTGCAACGTAGTATCTTAACGCGAGTTAAAAAATAGAAAATGTAATGCGTAAAGAAAACAGTGTTATTAATTGGTTGCTATGGCAATGATAAATATAAAGCACGAGTAACGAAAAAGCGTTATCAATTAATTGGTTGCTATGGCAATTAAAAATAGAAAATACGCGTAACGAAAAATCGTTATCAAATTGGTTGCTGTGGCAATAAATGTAAATGCATCATATATTCAAGAAACATGTGTTTTGGTTGATCAATTTAAATTAAGAGACGATCGGTTCCATCCGGCGTAGTTCAGATATTATCGTACATACATAAACACATTCAATAAACGCATTGTGGCCTTAAATACATTCTATAAACATAAAATGTTGGTTCATCAGTCTAGGCCTAACCCAAAATTACTATGTGTTTGTGCCGTTAAGACAGGTAAAATAAATTAAACATACACACAATAATTTTAGGTTAGACCTAGACTGAGGAACCAACATTTTATGTTTATTGGATGTATTTACAATGAATGGATATTTAACTGTGTTTAAAATCTTAGCTTTGATGTTATAATTAATTCTACACCTTTATTATAATAACATTGCACGTAAGGAAACAGTAAATATTTGTATGAAAAAGAATCTAACAATAAACGGCAATTGAAAGATTAAAATTATGTGTGTTTGTTGCCGTTAAGGCTGGTAAAAGAATTGAAGAAAAGGCGCGATGAACTTCGTTCCTGACGGGGAACCCACGACCGCACACATTTATTTTTTTCTTCAACAATATCGGCTTCAAAGTTTTCTGGATTAATTGGATCATAACTTTAAAAACACTTTCTTTTGAGCTTGAAAATTATCTGACCCTTAACACATGTCCAAGTTATTTAAAACCATTCTGGAAATTCCACTAAAATTACCAATCGTCGCAACTCTCTTGATTTCCCTCTTCTCTGAAATTTCTCCACTTAAAGGCCACGTCAAGACACCTACTTAATAAACACTCCGACTCTATAAATGTATAGGATAAGTATTGGAATTGTCTGATTTTCTCATTTTACATTTTCCAGCCGGAGTCGAATTACATAGAATCAAACACAATTAAATTTCTCTTCCCCGACAGGTTCCGTTTATTTATACAAGTTGTAGACACGCTAAGAATATTGCCGCCTAGTTAGTAGTCGGGGTCTATTTTCTGCCGCATCGTTTCCTTTTATGCAAACATCTTTTGAGTTTGAAAATATTGTTAGTGGATGAATCACTCTGTGAGAATATTTGACATTCTCGGACAATATTTCCCAAAAATATTTTTATAGTTTAAATAAATAATAAATTTTATAAAAGCTCTGTTTTATAAGTTTATTATATATTTTTTATCTGTACAACTACTTAGGTACAAAAGTTACAAAAGAAAATATTCAGGAAAAATTCAAATTTTTAAAATTGGTAGACAATTGGCTGAAAAGATTTTAACTTGAAACCTATATAAATAAAAATGTAAATGTTCGTTTGTTCAGTATCTTAAATCTCCGAAATTTGTTCACCGATTGCTTTGAAATTTTTACACAAACTTGCATTCGAACGGGAGTGTGATTCACATACTTTTTTTTTTGAAAAATAACGCCGTCTGTTGCACATAAAAACAACACAAACTATACTAAATGTTTTACGTAAATGGGAGCACTATACTTACTATTAATTAAATATGTTTATTATTGATACATTAATCGGCTGCTCTAATATTTTCATTAACAGCTGATTTCAAACTTTGTAACAATTATTTGTATTTCTAATTTTAAGGTTATGTTTTCGTAAACAATGCCATCTGTTAAACGTAATAACACACTATACTAAATATTTTACGGCGATGGGAGTGCCATGTTCTATATAAATAAAAATGTAATAGTGTTGGTATAGTGACCAGCTGTTTGCTCTAATATTTTCATTAACAGTTGATTTTAAAATTTGTAACAATTATTTGTATTTCTAACTTTTTAAGTTAGGTTTTTATTAAAGTGTAGACCTGAGCCTTGCTGGCTCTTTTAACCTTTATTATAACTGCTGTTATAAAATATACGAAATAATTTGGTTTGAACATTTAACATTATTTACCATCTTAGCTTTGGGGTTATAATTAATCCTACACCTTTATTATAAAGAAAACATAACATGATTATGTGTATAGAAGATTCCAACGAGATTGGCGTGCGGAGCACGCAAAGGGTTCCCCTAGAAATAAATAAAATTGAAATTTCATAAACTTAAAAAAAAATTGTATAATCCTTATTGAATAATTAAAATTATTTCCACCCTTTTAAAATTTCAACAGATAGGAATTTTGTACCTTAAAATATTAAAAAAAAGGAAAAATATAACATTCAAACGTTTTTAAAGTTACTTGTCCTATTATTTTCTAACAAATAAATCACCCTTGCCAATAGCTTATACAAGCTTTATAGAATCTTTGCCACAAGAACTAAGTATGGAAATCAACGTTTTCATTATTAGAATTATAAATAAATTTATTTTACTCATTACTATGGGAAAAACTTAAGACAAGTATTATATTTTTAGTGGTGCTGGCTTTCGGCATAAAACTTAAAACACAATAAAAGACAATCTGAAAAAGTTGTAAGCATAGTAAGAGCGAACTAACGATATCTATTCAAACCAAAAATGAATTAGTTTGAGAAATATGGAAAACCCCTTAGTTTAAATTATTTATGTTCTAACCTGATAAAAGATGTTAAAGTACAACACAGCCATATTTGTAGCATATATATTATGGTTTGCAGTATTTTAACTATTTGGTGTTTCCTTTGTTTCAGGTAAAGATCTTAACTTTATCAAGAAATATAGTAAGTAGGTTGATGATTATATATAAATAGACAATAAATAACTTAAGATACTAAATATGTATCTTCACAAATTATATGTATAAATAGAATAAGATAAAAGCATGTTTTAAATTTCTAACTAGTTTATGGTAAAACGTACTAATTGCATTTCCTAGCCGGTTAGTTTTTAAAATCCCATTTGGAAAGGAAAGTATACGGCTTATTATTTCCGAAGTCGTAGAAAGCGAAAAGACTCTTTCATTACCAACAAAAGCAATTTTTTCCCTTATATTCATATCACCTCGGCGTATCTGCTTCAGAAATGTGTAAAATCTGGCAACAATGAGATGCGCAGAAGCGACAATACCTTCTCCTTGACAACAATGGAACCGGACAATGTCATTTAGTTAGCTTTACCATTGTTGGAAGATCGGATCGTGGAGGCATAACAAGCGTCGGAAATTATGTATTTCTGTTTTACATAAAGTTGTTAGTACTACTGCTACATACTAAACTGTTATTCATTTATGGTCTTTACTTTTCCAGTTGGAAAAATTAATATGAAAACCGAACACTAGTAACTGGACTCGAAGCTGTGTAACCTTTGTTTAAGGTTCTAAGTTGAATCTTAACTAGATAAACGACGGAAAATAAAAATAAGTTTCACAATATCTTAAAATCAGCCTGGTTTCCTAAATATAGCGATCAATTTAACTTCGGTTTAACGCAATTCTCAAGTTTATAGAGAAATATCTAAATATCAAAATATTTAAATCGTAATAAAAAACCTTTCTAAAAATTTTTTTTTAAATTTATTTTCTAAAGTAAGTGTTTTTGTACAAAGAATGTACTACTCATAACTTACTAATAATTCAGTAGACGTACACACAATTTAGTAGACACGCTAAACATTGAGTAGATATAAAAACAATTTAGTAGAACTACTAACAATTTAGTATGGATTCTAAGAATTTAGTAAACAATTTAGTAGACATACAAACAACTTAGTAGACATTCTATTAATTTAATGGGGATAGAGAAAATATAGTAAACATACAAACAATTAATTTAGTAGGGACACAGACAATTTAGTAGACATACTAACAATATAGTTGGCATACTATTAGTAGACATACTAACAACATAGTAATCATTCAATAATTTACTAGGCATACTAACAATTTATTATTACAAAATATTTTAGTAAAAATACAAAACAATTAGTAGGCATTACAGACAGTTTAATAGACATAACAATAATTAAGACTGTTAATTATAACTTTTGAGTACAAAATATTAGATGGAAACTTTATTTTTTATTTTCAAATTAAGTTAAATTTGCAATAAACCGAAAAAGTGCGATTTTCACGTGTTTTCCAAGGGTCCCGTACTAATAATAATAATAATCTTTATTTATGGAGCGAAGTTAAGACATCTCTTTCACTTAACCTCGAATTTCAAGAAACAAAGGCATAAAAATTCACATTATAAACAAAAATTAATAAACAAGCAAAAACTACAACTAACTAATAATTACTTCTAAAACATAATGTAGAAAAACTGATAGCTAAAATTATACACATTTATCTGATAAGTAAAATAGAACTAAAAGTAAATTATGATACACTATAATATATAAACACGTACATAAACACACCTACACTCTCAAACACACAAACATTCAATAATATTGCTGTTGCAGCAATTCCAGCAATTCCAAAAAAATTACCAAAAATAATAATCAAAGTCACAACACTGCATAAAGTCTACTCAGCCTAACCAATACACAAATTAGAAAATATCAATAGCAAAATTACAGAAACAATATCCATTGGTGGTGGTGATTGAAGGAACGCGATGGTTTCCAAAAATATATTTTCACAACTTTTTTAAGGCGTGATAGACTTTATAAATTTTCTTCAAGTTTTTCGATTATAACATCTCAAGTTTTTTTCAAAATGTTAGTGCTTTAGTAGTGCTTTAATAAAAGCAAAGAAAGTGCAACATTTAAGACAATGTCTTAATACATCTACATATCACGAAATTCTTAAAAACAAAAATATTGATGTTCTTAAACTTTTTCAAACAATAACCCACTCTAACAAGTGTAAAATAAGAATTATTAGTACACTTTCACTCCAAAATATGTGTAGTAAAATATTTTTGTATTTTCTATTATAGATAATGTATGCAGTTTAGCAATTTTTCCAACTAAGTCGAATTGC
This sequence comes from Philaenus spumarius, assembly GCA_018207615.1. Classification (NCBI taxonomy): domain Eukaryota; kingdom Metazoa; phylum Arthropoda; class Insecta; order Hemiptera; family Aphrophoridae; genus Philaenus; species Philaenus spumarius. The sequence goes on along the minus strand of JAGFPH010003631.1, from coordinate 62,147 downwards.
AGCGTAACATATTCATTCGTTTCTCAGAAATTTTACTGTGAAAACAAACGTGTGATTTTATAACAGTTCCTTTTTTACTTTCTCCCTCCCTATACGTAGTATATGGAGAAAGTATTGTTTTCGTCCAAATTTGATTTTTTTATTGGAATTATCTGTTTTTGTGCTCCCTGAACCCCAAAAAATTGTTTAGTGGAATTATCTGTGTTTATGCTCCCTGAACCCAAACATATGTTTAGTGGAATTATTTGTTTTGGTGCTCCCTGAACCCAAAAAATTGTTTTTTTGGTGATGTCTCTCCATGTGTCTGTTAGGATGTTAGGTCGGTGGTCCGATTTTGGTGAAATTTTGTATGTAGTTCTGGAATATATCCAGGCGTTTCTTTCATTTTTTAATTTTTTTAATTTTTAAGTGTTTTCAGCCCCTAAAAAACGAGAAAAATCCAAATTTCTCGAAAACGGCTCTAACGATTTTGATAAGTTTGGCTTATTTGTAGCCCTTAATGTACCCTACCAAAAAACCTCATCTTTCTAAAAATTGTCGTTTAGGTAATAATAATATCTGATTTTTGGGTTTTTTTTTACCAAAAAGGGGATTGTTTTTTAAAAAATGTCAAAACATTTTTTCGTGCATCTATACAGGTCTAATTGACATGTTTGGTGCAAATTTGTTCGAAATCGGTCGAATAGTTTTAACAATGATAATAATACATTTTTTTTATTTCATAAATACAGTGAGGTTTCTTTGTTGACAGATACATTTGAAATACATTTTAGTATTATTATAAATATTACTTGATAGGTTGATTTAAATTTCAATACACAGTTATTTAAATGCGATATTTTGCTTACTGATGTTTAATATTTTTAATGAAACTAGTATGAAACTTAATATGTATGTGTGTTACATGCATCTAATATTTTCCTTGGTATGTCCTAGTTTTGCAATTCTAAATAACCACATCCTATACCGTTTGGGAAGGTATAAAGTTTCAACTGGGAGAAAGTATGTGACAGCTATCTGGTACCGTTTATTCGTTTTAAGAACCCTAAAATTTAACTACTTCCTAGAAAGGTGTTAAGAAAGCAGGTTATATTTAAACAGGCAAACTCAGTTATGACAGCTAAACAGCCACAACCTTGAAAACGCAAACGCCCCAATTAATTGTCCTTTCAACAACCCGGCCGTAAAGTGATTCTTATTTCAAAATCCGGTACGAGTGGATCCGGAGAGTGAAATTAGAAAATAATTCAAGAATGATTTGTATCAGAAAGTCGAGTTCTCATTCCTTAAAACAGGTTGTAAACAAACGTTGGATACAGAGCAGTAGGTCTAATTGACAAGGTTAGGTCGGCGTGAAAGTAACGGCACTTGCTTCATCATTCTTCAGGTATTTTCATTCTTAGGATCTTAACAACATTACGTTATATCAAACTTCTTCTAATTTCGATGAAAATTTAACAATTCGTTACACCCCTTTCTTACCTCTCATTTCTACTGTGTGATTGTTTTCTATTGTAAACATGTGAGACAATTTAACAAATAGAATATATAATTTATACTAATAGGATATAGTACACTATTAAGAACTAAGCTTATGCTTGGATGAAAAATAAATAAATCATTACATAAATATCAAATTACTACAACGTAATATTAAATTGGCAAAGACGTTTAAACTGTCTCTCTCCACGATTAATTCCCACAACTGTATTTCCAACAACTTCAGTAGGAGACTTTAACGAACTAATAAAACAATGTTTTTTTTATATTCTATATTAATGTCTGAAGTAAGTGTTATGGTATTCCTTATGGTATTAACTATACGCCTATATACTAAACTAGCAGTTATGTGAACAGTAGACCTCGCTCGTTGAAATAAAAAATGTGGTTTTGAGCTTAGGTTAAAAATAGTGTGCCAGTAAGGAAGTAAGCAGAAGGTATAGCAAGTGAAACATTATTTTGCAATTCCCGCGATTCCGGGGTTTCTAGTTCTCGTTTGTTTTTCTTTTCTTGATCTTTATCTGCTAAAATGTTCAATGTGTTTTATTTAGGTTAATAATGCGTAAGATAGCTAAAAATACCGCGTTATTGAGGGAGAGCATAGAATTAAATATTTACATACTTAAATAACTAAAACTTAACAATGTATTTACAGTTCCATAACTTCCATATCATATTCCAAAATTAAAAATAATGAAAACAATCGATGTTAAAGAGTCATGATAGTGATTTCAACCCATGTACCAACAGTACCAACACTTCCCACGCTGTCCAACGGTCATTTTTTGTATGTCCTTTATCGCCGTGAGGTTTCATTTGTTTCATCTCACTTTGTAATTCAAGTAAAGCTAAGTCAAATACTTTTATGAAATAATAATTTACAGGTATACAGTTGAATTCTTTGATTTATCCTCTTTCTTATAACTTTCTTATAATAATATGTCGTTTCTGGCAAAGGATATATTCCTAAATTACTATTCAAAACAGGCCTAGTTTTGTTAGCAGTCTAGTAGTAGGAACATAAAAACTGGTGTTTTCAAAATAAGAAATTTGAAATTGATAAATATGTTTATACAGTTCTATTTACAACTAAATTACGAAAAAATTTTACATTTATGAAAACAATTACATAAAATGTGTACTACTTTTTATGTAGGACTAAATTTGAACTTTTTCCTTTCGTTACTGAACATGCTTGTTTCTTGAGCTAATAACTTTCTTAATTTTACTTCAATCATTTTTACTGGCATATATGCATTCTTTGAACTTTTATCTACAAAAAAGCTATGGAAAACTTTTGAATTGGTTTAGCATAAACGTATAAAAACATGATTAAAATACAAAAACTTGGACGATTTTTAACAAATTCGAAGTTTGCGGCCATTTTGTGAGCTTACCGTTAGAGATACAGAAAAAATCAAGACTACAATTTTGTTTAAATCAAATTTGCTTCTCGAAAAATGTTATTATTCTTTTTTAATTCGACTTACGGTTAAGCCACAAACTGGCTTTGGAAAAAATCTTACACTGAGAGAAACGGTGCGGCCGCCATTTTTATTTTATTTAAGGGGTTAAAAATGAAAAATGAAAAAACCGTATACATACATCGCTCGGCCTAGGAATAAGGAACATTCATGAAAAAAATCATCAAAATCGGTCAAGACGTTTGGCCGTAATCGTGAGACAGACAGACAGACAAACAGACGAAATGCCTAACGGTCGAGCTAAAGCGGAGACCTCGCTTCGCTCGGTTAATTAACTATACTATAATATATTAATGTATAAGCAATTAGTGAAAGAAATACTTAAACATTAAAATGTCAAAATGTAGCCCTAAGTTATAAAACATGTTTAGGATATGAAGCCTTGTATTTTAACTATATTATTACGAATTTTACCAATGAAAATTCTACTTCCAAAATACCTCTTAAGTATTTACTATTTCGAACAAAAATAAAATTACAAAAACAACAGTATTTTACTGTTTCAACAATGCACGAAATTTTTACAACGTATTTTAAAAATCCTCTTCAGCTAAATTTACGTTACACTCTTCAAACAACACTCCACAAGCCTCAGTTTATAAGCCTACGTTTTTAATTGTTCCTTTCGTTTGTTTCTATTAATTCCAAGTTTAGGAGAAACTAACCTACCTTTTCGTTATAATTTCCCTTTCGTGATAATAAAACAGTTGTCCTAAAACTAGAAACGAGGTTAGGAGTGCCACCGAGCAACCATCTGCTTTTAATTATAAAACCAGTAATCTTACAGCGACATAATTAATGCATGAAACCAGAAACCTATAATCGTGCAGCACTCGCTTGATGGAAAACAAGTGTGGTTTGAGAGATCTAAACGCCGACAGTGACGTAGTCGTGGTTACAGCTAATAGTATGAAAGTTATATTGCTTTAATATAACCAGTTTTTTCGTGTAATTAGTATACAATTAACTACACAAAGTTTACTACTCTTAATCCTATTACTTTAAATGAGCAATTCTTGTATCTATCTTTGTATTTTTGTATCTGTCGAGGATCTCGAAAAAAGAAATTTTGTATTTAGGTGTAGTTTGGATTTTTAAGTAAATTAACCCATACAGCTATAACACAACTTACAAAATTGTTAAGTGTAATGTCCATTTCAGAGTTATTACCAAGTAAACCATCTTTAACACAACTTAGAATATGAGTCAGCAAATGTCCATTTCATCGGTGCTTGTCGTGACTAAATTAACCCATACAGCTTATAACACAACCTACGAAATTAGGAAGTGTAATATCCATTTCAGAGGTATTACCAAGTAAACTATTTTAACACAAGTTACGAA
>JAGFPH010003631.1:17304-41730 GCA_018207615.1 Philaenus spumarius | reverse complement strand
ATAATTCAACTGAAAATTCAAATTCGAACATTTTTACGAAAACAATACTTTATCCACATACTACGTATAGGGTGGAGAAAGTAAAAATTTGTAAAAATTATAAACAATATTAGGGATTTTGTTGTTTGCATTGGCATTACCGTGTATCGCCGCAGGGGTTGTAGAGGCCCTAGTCCTAGATAAATCTGTGCGAGTTCAGTGTTCACGATCAAAATATTGTCCAAGTCGTTCAAGTATTGTACACATAGCTTAAATATTTGTGTTGTGTGTATGTTCCTTTGTAACATTACCTTTCAAGAAGCGGGACCTTGAAGAAACTCGCCAAGTTCACTCGTGGCCCACTGTATGACTCTGCTTAGAAGCCAGTACGCCAACCCGTCGACTACAATACATCGAGTGTATTAATTAAAAGATTAACAAACCTACACACACGCACATATGAACATAAATATAGGTTAAGCTTAAATAATAGAGGAATAACCCGGATATATTGCAATCACACCTAAGAACTTGGCAAGAAACGTGTTCTGTATTTGATCCTACTGCGGGTACAATACAGCGAAGGTTGCAGTGGAGCTGGGCTGGTAGTAACAATGCAATATTATCTGATTGCAGGTATAATTACTCTATATTAGACATGTAGGATTGCATTCCTTAGAACTAACCTCTTGTTATCATTCATTAACACGGACGTGAGATCAAGGGTCAAAGACTGAGTTGTATATTTGATTTATTATACGAGTATAGTGCTGGGAGCTTCATTAAGTTAGGTTAGGTTAAGTTAGGCTGATGTAAGTTAGGTTCAAGATTTTTTAAATACTGATTACTGACAAAAATAACATTTTGGGTTTTAAAATATTTTTTTATTATTACTTTATATTTTTATTCTAATGCAAAAAGCACTGACAGGTTATTATTGCCTGGCATAAACTTGTTTTCTGTTAGACAAACAATTGTGGCCTTCACCCGGATTTAAACCGGCAACCTTATGCTTTCAAAACAGGCCAACTAACCCCGCAGATAGAAGGTCGCATGTGAGGGTATTTTAAACTAGTTATCATATAAAAGGGAACTTTAAACATTATCGAACTTCTCAGGTTTTGATAGATCATCTTTTTATTTATTTATTCTTTTTCCATCACTTTTTCTGTTATTTACTTCAATGGAACGTGTGACATGTCATAACTAATTACATATTTTAGATAAATAAATAGTACCAAACAATAAAAGGTACATATACACAAAATCAAACGTAAATTTACAACAAAATTTTATAAAAACCACATTTAATACAGTTTATATGTATAATTATTAAATATTTTAATATTTTTAAAACAAATAAACCTTTCCCGACACTTGCAAACTGGGCTCAGGTACCTATGGAAAGCTATTCTTCCACAAAATAAAACGCATTTTCTACGAGGTAGCACCTGAGTGAACTCTTGAAACTGTGGATGGAACCTATGTTTTTCATATTTTCTGGAAGTGTATCGAACAACTTTATTCCAGAGTAATAAATTCCGCGATCAAAAAATTTAAGTATATGAACAGGATATTGAAAAAGTGTTTGGCGGATAGGGTATTTGTGGCGGTGCTGATTAATTTCAAATATATTATGATTGCTCTTAAAGGAAATTAAAGTTTCATAAATATAAATGCAAGGGAAAGTTAAAAAGTTCAGTTTTTTGAAAAAGATATTCAAGGTTGATTATAATTTCGACGGTACATTGAGCTTAAAATTCGTTTTTGTAAACGGAATATTTTAATTGATTCAACACAGTTCCCCCAGAATGCCAAATCTCGGCCGATAAACGGCTTTTATTACTTTTAAACAAGTCACAGAAGAAATCATTTTGAGAGCAAAGCAAACTGACGCCAGTGACTCGGCTAAACCTGAAATGTGATTTTTCCAATTTAAATTTGAGTCCAGGTTAATGCCAAGAAATTTAACATTATTTGAGCTTTGGATTACTTTCTTACCTTTCATTAAATATAATTTAGGACTTGACTATAGACTGAATCTTATGTATAAATTAGTTGGGTTGGACAAGGGAACGTTGTGTTGAGTTTAGTTGGGTCGAATTTTGGTAGTTCAGGTCATATATTAAACAGTTAGGTTGCATAAAGTAAAGTTTTGTTAATTTTGATTAGGTTGAGTGAGGTGTAGTTAGTTAAGATATTTGTGGCTTTTTATATTAGGCTACGTATGGATTATTAATATTTACAAGGTCGGTTTTGTTTAGTTTATTGCGTTAAGTTAGGTTTTGTCGGTCAGTTTATGTTTAGATTATTTTGATTGCATAAGGGTTGATTTTTTAGTTTATGAGATTGTGTATAGTTTAGATGTATTGCCAAACGTGTGATTTGTTTGTTAGGTTGCTTTCTCTCGATAATAGATGCTATTCCAATTCTGTGAATTTGCTCTCTTTGGTGCCGTGACCAATGAAATCTAAGACGGACTCGTTTATATCTTTTAAAGGTTTTTTATAATTAATTTATGCTTTTTAATCATGTAATACTAATTAAACAAAATAATACCACATCAATAGTGTCTCATTTTCTGTACATTATGGTAATCAAACAAGGAACTGAACAAAATAAACTAATACACTGCAGTTATCCACTCTAGATTAACTTATCACCTATCTAATCTTGTTCCTACAATTATGAACTACAGATTTAATACATGTCTAACATACAGTTTATGATGTGATAAACCCGATTTCCTGTCCGACCAAGGGCACACAACTACCAACGCAAAAACATGTAAGCAATTAAAAACACCTGCTTGATCTGTTTTCGAGAAGTATTTTTAATTGTACTTACAGATAAAGTTCGGACGATTTACAATACAATATCAACCTGAATCACTGTTCAATCTAAAATATCTATACTGATATTATAAAGAGGTAAAATTTGTTTCACTGAAATTACTGAACCGATTGAAAAAATAGTTTTACTAATATAATGCTGCACTATCCCTGAGTAACATAGGGTATGATTCATTTTGATATTTTTATTTCAATATTTGTAAATTTAGTTTAAAAAAATCTTAGGTTAGGCCTAGACTGATTTTCTTGGATGTATTTATATTCATTACCATAACAACCAATTGAATAAAATAAAAGATAAAACTGCTGTTTGCTCTAATATTTTCATCAACAGCTGATGTCTAACTTTGAAACAATTATTTGTATTTCTAACTTTTAGGTTAGATTTTTATTAAAGTGTAGACCTGAGCCTTTCTGGTTCTTTTAACCTTTATTATAACTGCTGTTATAAAACATAGGAAATAATTTGATTTGAACATTTAACATTATTTACCATCTTAGCTTTGGGGTTATTATTAATCCTACACCGTTATTATAAAGAAAAGATAACATGATTATTGGTATGGAAGGTTCCATCGGGGTTGGCGTGCGGAGCAAGCAGGAGTTTCCCCTAGTGTTTTATATTTTTATGAAGTGTAGTTTTCCTGCTTTCAGGGTTTAACCTTGTTCCATTATTAGCGATTATTTCCATCGGTTTAGTTTCCATGTAGGTATTTTCCCCCGCGTATTCTATGAATGTTGTTAGCAATGCCAGGAATAACAATACATTTTTGTTGTATCTAAGTTGTTTGTATGTGTGATACACCTATAGAGCAACTTTGAGACGTCCGAGTCCGGAATTATAAAACTATTCAAAACATTTCCAAGAAACTGAAACCTATTTTGACTTAACATTTGTTTACTATTTTGTGCGTCCTGATAATGCATCTGTACGAACATTCTAATATATTTTTAAAGTATGAGTAGTACTCTTACCCACCATTGATTATTTAATTTAAATAGTAAATTTCTACGTTTTCTAACGTTAACATGTTTCTGGATTAGAATGACTCTTGTAACTCGGAAAACAATTACTAAAATTAAATTAAATGATTTATTTCAAATGGATTGGTTGTTGTGTAAAAACTCGCTATAAGCAAACACCAACTAATGAATTAATAACAGGCCTACGAATTAGTTTGCTCTCAAAACAATCATAAAGTGGGGCATCCCCTTACTTGTACCCTACTGATGTTCCCACGGTAAGCCTTTTTGTGTATTCCGTTTGTATTATAAAAAGTTATGAATATATCGAGATAACTTCAACAGGACATTTGTAAACAATTAAAACTCCTACAAAGTTTTTTTTATGGAACCCCATCAGGTCATTTTCTACCAAGACAAGTAGATAAAACGCTTAAAAATTACCATTTTTCAAAAATTCATATCTTTGTTAATTTAAAACGATCAGATCTTTCGGAAAACGATTTTTACTATCAGAACTTCAAACACGTGGAAGATTACATTTTTCGCATTAGTAGTTTTTCGACACTTTCAGTGCAAACAATTTAGGTCATTATCTTGCATAATGCGCCCTATTAATCTGAGTGGCCCGATTTAAATTCTCTAAACGGATTCTGAAAGTAGACTACAACCTACAATTCGTATATCTTTGATTTTTAAATTACTTTTATAAAATAAGCTAAAAATTCTTCAAAACGTAGTGCGAAAAGAGTAAATTTCCGATCGACGTAGAGAGGCAGCAGAATAAAGCGTGATGCGCGCAGCCTGCCGTTCTCTCCTCCTCCGCTGCTGGTTCCCCCACTACCACTGCCTGTCCCTCCATCGCGTAGGTTGCAAATTTACGCGTTACGATTTGAAATAGTTTTATTTCTATTGCTATTTATTTCTAATCGTGTGCAGCTGTAAAGGTTGTAATTTTTTTTACACAAATAATATATTTACTTGTTTGTCAAGTTTGCCTGACGTTGCTTTCGTTAACTCGTTATGTGCTTTTTTCCTGTGCTACGTTTAGAAGCTCTGTATATTGCAAGTAATAATAGCCACATTGGGGTTCCGCCTTATTGAACCCCAATTATTATTTCTAAACACCAACTAAAATGCTACAGAACTATGGATTTATTTCATGACATTGTAATAAACCTCTTCTACTTCATTTCTCTTCTAATTGTTCAACAACAATGCAAAAGGCATTCCATTTGTTTTTATACCAGCTCTCCAGTGTGCGGTTACTAATTAAAAATAAATAAAAACTCTTCCCTACATCTTCTGACGGCTGCCATCCGCCTCGAAATCATTTGAACCGGATTACATGGTAATTAATTTACTAATTACACGCTCGCGAGTTTTATTTACAATTACTATAGTAAGCAATTACATTTATCCCAGAACAAATGCAATTTCACACTGCGTGCGTTTCTTTTCGCGGTCAAAGTTGGTCAATAATGTTAATTGATCATCAAGAGTGAAATTAAAGAGTTTTATCTTAAAGTGCACTTTCTCTTAAAACTTTTCTTTACTTCTGGTTCTATCTCGCTTTACCATTAACCAGATCTATCTATCTCTCTCTCTCTATGTATTAAACACTTTCTCTGAACTTGTTGATGCCACAACTTAGGCTACATTTTACAAAAGTAAATGATTCAATCATTTCTATTGACATTTCACAAACATAGGGAACCGATGTAAGACCGTTGGGCTTCAATCTCTCACTACAAATCCAACATGCAGTCTTCAACATGACGTAATATGATTTAGTTACATTTGGCGATCTTTCTGAAATTTGAGGATTTTCTTACGGCCTAGAATGTTTTGCTTCGATGTGTAAAGTAATAATAGTAACGAAATTATTGAAAAAAACTGTCTAATTTGTTGTACTGGCGTTTTTAAAGTTAATCTCAGGGTGACATAAAATACCATTCTTAAGTTGTATACAAATAAAATGTAGTTTTTGTCTTATCTATACTAATATTTTATAGAGGTAAAATTTGTTTGTTTGTATGTAGGGAGTAATCTCTGGAAATACTGAACCGATTGAAAAAATATTTTTACTAATAAAAAGCTAAACTATCCCTGAGTAATATATTCTGTAATTTATTTTGATAAAAACATTTTTTATTTCAAAATTTGTAAATTTAGTCGGAAAATCTTGGGTTAGGATGAAATAACACATGTATTTACATTTATTACCATAGAAACCAATTGAATAAAAAACATATAAAACAGCTGTTTCCTCCAAAATTTCCATTAACAGCTGATTTCACACTTTGAAGCAACTATTTGAATTTCTAACTCTTAGTTTAGGTTTTAAAAGTCTATATCCGAGCCTTGCTGGTTCTTTTAACCTTTATTATAACTGCTGTTATAAAATATACGAAATAATTTGATTTGGACGTTTAACATTATTTACCATCTCAGCTTTGAGGTTATTATTAATCCTACACCTTTATTTTAAAGAAAACATGTCATGATTATGTGTATAGAAGGTCCCAACGGGGGTTGGCGTGCGGAGCACGCAAAGGTTTCCAATAGTACAATGTAAAGTTTTGAGATAACAATATGAAAATAAACCATGGTCAATTCCAGCAACCGTAAAATATGAATTAAATAGCTATTGCTATATCTTCGTAACACACATATTTACATTTCTATTTCTTCTTAGCAGTTATCTTAAAATAGCAATCTCTTTCCTATACGGGCTGTGTCAACATTTTTTCATTAAAATTGGACGCACCTATATCTATTTACAACATTTGTTGTTTTGGTTTAAAAATCTTCCTTTATTAAAGCTCTCAATTGGTATAAAAAATTTTCAACATACACACGAACTTTATGAGACAATTCAAGGTTTCAGCTAGACAGAATTCTGACACCAATATTAGGCAGTACTTGGGATTTAATATGTATTCAAAGTTTGATCGGACAAAGAATGGCCAACTCGTTATCGCGGTATCTCTGTCTTTGCACTAGATTACTTTTTTTGGAAATACTTAAAAGGTAAGACCTACAAAACGAACCTCAAAATTAGATTGACTTAAGAAACCTCATATTACACAAAGTTCAGGCTATTCCTCGTTAATATCTAAAAAATGCACAATTTCAAAGCATTATCAGTTAATTATAATGCAACTGACCTTTTAAGTAATACGTTATAGAATTCGAAACAAGATCTACGGCTTGAGATTTTTTCGAATTTTCTCATTTGACCTCTTTTCTATATGTTATATACAGATATAATTTTCATTTAATAATATTCACTCAGATTTATCTTGTATGCAAATGTTTTTTATTCGTTTATTAATAATATATATCGTTATAAATGAATAAAAAACAAAGCATGGATTCGGATCTCTTATGTAATAGGTCAGCCAATCAACGTAGAGAAATGTGGCAACGCTGCTGGCTGCTGCATAGGCTAAAATTGCAAATGAATAAGTTCATTAACAGTTGTATAGCATACGACGGTCAATACAATATAAACGTGCTCCAAACAGGTAGCAATCTTGCTCCTGCCTTAAAGCACCAAAATTTCAAGATCTACTATAGTAAATTTTTAATTAAAAAAAGTTTCTAGCCAGATTTTGTGCAAGTAATTCAACTAATATATTTCATTAAATAAATATATACTTAAATACTTCGGGTGGCAGCCAAATAGTTTAAAATTCTACGGCAGTCAAATAGATCGTGAGATTTAAATATATAACTAAATGTTTTATAAAAAAAAAATGTATAGGCCTACACATACAAAAATATACCTGAAAAATAAAATGAAATTCCAGTTTAACTTCAATGTCCGATTCGGTATTTGTAAAGAACAGTTCGATTCCATTATCATTAATTACTAGATGATAATTAGCCATTAGATGTGTAAAGGGAATCGAAATACAATCACAGAAAAGGTTAACTGTATGCATGGAAGGCATGGATTTTTGCAAACAATTGTCTGTTGCATTTAGTTTTCGTTTAAACGTTCAGCTTCTTTTAAAAAAAATAGCAGATAGCTTTACTATTACTGATCTACAACGTTTATATTATCGCTAAATGATGCTTCTTTACAAAATAACAGATAGCGTTACAACATTGAACAGCTGAACATTGAGATACAAAACGTACCCGTACGTGCGTAGTCCTTTACGAAGGTTTAACGGCAAACGAACCCGTACGTTCGTAGTCCACAAAAGGTTACCACATACCATAAACAGTACTTCTTTATGTATTACCTGAAACTTTTACAGTTATGCCTTTGTGATTTACTTCTCAAAAACTTCTAGCTGAATTGCCTTTTTGAGGTTAAGTCTAGTTTACGCCATTGTGCTCTAAATATTAGTGCGTAAAATATGAAGTACAATTAGACTAAGGCTGTTATTAAAGATTTTCTTCTGACTCCTGGTAAACGTGCCTCTGTTATATTAATGAAAACACTGATTGGCTTTAAAGGAAAACTCCAAGCCAAAGTTTCAGAGCAATAAACACCGTAGTTTAAGTCCTTTAAAACTAATTTAAACACCATTAACTCGTTCACAATTTATCTCCTTCGAGCAGTAAAAATCAATCATGCTCAGCGGAACATGTTGCAAGCATTATGACCGGAGAATTACTGTCAAAACATTTCGAACATATGTTTTTAGTAAACAGCTGATCACGATATTCTAAAAAACGTGATTTGGGATTAGGCATGAGCTCACAAACATCATGTGCCTGGGCTTCGTAATATCCTAATTATGTGGGACTGTTGCATCATGAAAGATTTGACGTCTTGAGAAATCTGGTTTGCAACAATATTGTTATTGTAAGAGGAATAACCTAAGAATTTTTTCCGACTAAATTTTAAAATATTGACATACAAAATGTTAGTATCAAAATGAATTATAGCCTATGTTACTCAAAGATAGTGAAGCTTTTTATTAGTAAAACTATTTGTTCAATCGGTTCAGTAGTTCCAGAGGTTACCTCCTATATACAAACAAACAAACAAATTTGACCTCTTTATAATATTAGTATAGATATTTTTTCTTTTACTCCGTTGGACATGCTTTTGCAAAACAAGTTAAAATAATCAGTTGCTTTCATTTATAAAATCTTACAGTCTTAAGCCTTATATTTATTACACTACAAAGAGAAAACTACTTATCCGATTTTTATAAAACTTTGGCTAGTGTGTTAATTAATTATTTTCACCCGTGTAACGTGGACTGTGTTAACACATTACGAACGTACGACCACAAGACTTTAACCTTAACCATTTGCCAATTATTTTTAACAATTTAAGACTAAGTACATAGATAATCTACAATTAACATTTCAATCATTTTTTTCTGCACAAACTCACAAGTATTAATTTCTCCAATAATATTTTTAGGGTTTTCCATCACTTTTAAATCATCCACAAATTAATTAAAATAAAAAATGCATACAGTACAGCTAGTCTGCATACCATTTAATTTATAATTATGGATCAGGGTTCTTACACTATGCATAATACTAGGGGATATCCCTACGTGCTTCGCACGCCAACCCCGTTGGGAACTTCTATACACATAATAATGTTATGTTTTCTTTGTAATAAAGGTGTAGGATTAATAATAACTCCAAAACTAAGTGGTAAATAATGTTAAATGTTCAAATAAAATTATTTCGTATATTTTATAACAGCAGTTATAGTAAAGTTTAAAAGGACCAGCAAGGCTCACGTCTACAGTTTAATAAAAACCTAACATAAAAGTTAGAAATACAAATAATTGCTTCAATGTTTGAAATCAGCTGTTGTTAGAAATATTGGAGCAAACGGCTGTTTTATCTGTTATATTTTATAACAGCAGTTATAATAAGGTTAAAAGAACTAGCAAGGCTCAGTTCTACACTTTAATAAAAATCTAACCTAAAAGTTAGGAATACAAATAATTGCTTCAAAGTTTGAAATCGGCTGTTATTTGAAATATTGGAGCAAACAGCTGTTTTATCTGTTATTTTATTCAACTGGTTGCTATGGTAGTGAATGTAAAATACATTCAAGAAATATGTTTTTTCATTAGTCTTGACTTAAGGCTCTTCTTTACCTTGAAGAAAACTCCCGAGTGTACAGTATGATTTCAATGCAAAAGGCCTGACTCAGCTATTAATGGACATATGGACGTATATTCCCCTAGTAAATAATACATCTTTTATTTTGCGCAGTAAAAATGTATTTCTAAGTTTAATAATCTATTTCAAAAAGCTATCTAAATTTGTCATAAACATGGAGCATGTAGGCTACTTTTAAATAGTTTAATTTGATTTATTTTAGGAGAAGAAAACAAAAAGTTCAAATTTATCCTACACTCTTAGTTCCATAACCACATAAACAAAGACAAGATCTAATTGTATACAGCATCTTTTATAGTTTTAAAAATAGTTAAATTAAAATTGATTCGGCATAGATACTGGTTATAACCTCAAAAACAGAACAAAATTATTTATACAAAAACAGCTGTCATAACATCAAAAACAGAACAAAATGAGTTCTACAAAAACAGCTGTCATAACCTCAAAAACATAACAAAATGAGTTCTACAAAGACAGCTGCCATAACCTCAACAACAGAACAAAACGAGTTCTACAAAAACAGCTGTTATAACCTCAAAAACACACAAAAAAATGGCTGCGTACGCTCCATTTGTTCTCGGATAAACACTAAACAAGACCACCTCTGTAGCAAACGTTGTCAACCACAAAAGGAATAGCGGGATAGAATTTCTTCTCCTTTCAAATGAGCATGTATTAATACAGTTTACTTTCTAAACACATGCTTTGCTCTCGATATATCAAATCGATAAACTATCGACTGTCACGGTTACTCCGCATTCTACATCATTAGTAGTTTTATTTGTCCCGATTAAATGCAAATAAATCGCAACGACGCAACAGTGACCATATGTAGGCCGGGTCTTTCTGCAGTCCGGACTGTTGGTTTATCGCCAAGGACGTTGAAAAGTTTTAATTTATAGGTTACTTTCTCAATATACGTATTAGGTCTACAGAGAAAGTGATACTATTGGGAAATATGCCTATATTGAATAGAAATATATAATTAACCGAAAGCAGATGTAGATAAATGCTTATTACTGGTATAAAATCTGAGGGATTTGAGTTTTCGTACGTTACCGTAACTTTTTGGGGTACTTACGTACTACCATTGATTGTAGAAAGTTAAACTAAGTTGAGATTGGTGATCGTATGACGGTTGTCTTGAAAGGCTATTCTAAAACCAGAGTCTGTGATGCAGACATTGTTTCAAGAACAGTGCATTCTGTTGTGAGCTAGACAGAACTTTCACAAAATCTTATCGTATTAAACGAGAATTTCTTGTATATTTGTTTAAAAAATTTTAAATTTATTTCGGAGATCTCGCTAACGGCTCTAACGATTTTGATGAAAATTTGCATATAGGGGTTTTCTGACGTCAGGAATCGAATGCGCTAAGTCTTATGTCTGCAAAAATGCGCATAAAATTAAAACTCTGAACTTCTTTTATATACCACATTTGAAGTCACTAAGTATAGGCGAATAGATACATTATAGATATCTTATCTTATTAAACGATACATTTTTGTATATTTGTTTATAAATTTATTTCGGGAATCTCGCTGACGGCTCTAACGATTTCGATGAAAATTTGCATACAGGGGATTTTTGTAGTCAGGAATCGAATTCGCTAGGTCTTATGCGCAAAAAATGCGCATAAACTCGGGAAAATGCGCATAAAATTTAAACTCTGAAATTGTTTTTTATACCACATTTGAAGTTACTAAGTATAGGCGAATATAGATATCATTAGACATTATAGATATCTTATCTTATTAAACGAGCAATTCTTGTATATTTGTTTATACATTTATTTGGGGATCTCGCTAACGGCTCCAACGATTTTGATGAAAATTTGCATATAGGGGTTTTCTGACGTCAGGAATCGAATGCGCTAGGTCTTATGCGCAAAAAATGCGCATAAACTCGGGACAATGCGCATAAAATTTAAACTCTGAACTTGTTTTATATACCACCTTTGAAGTCACTAAGTATAGGCGAATAGAAAATATACAAGAATTGCTCGTGTAACAAGATAAGATTTAACAAACATAAATCATTAACAATGTATCAGGTGGTATAATTTTCTTATTTCTTTATTCAAACACCAAATGTAACTAAAATATTATTGTTGTACTGTTATTAACCGTTCTGAAAACCTTTTCACCAGTTTCTGCATTCTTTGCATTTCTATAAAGGTAATATAAATTATCTAATGATTATAATTATTATTTCTAAAATAAATAAACAAGATCAAATATGGCCTATTCGTTGGATAGGTTACATAACCTGCATGTACCTGGTTTTTGGTCGTCAGGATTCGAATGCGCTAGATTTTACATCTGCAAAACAAAATCTAATAAAATGTTAAAACTAATTACACTCATGTTTTTTTCGTATTTACATATATTTTTCTAAAAAAAAATTAAAAAAATAATACTAAACGATGCTCGGTACTTGCCTTGTAATTTAGAGGGAAATTCCAACAGGTTATAAAGACATTTCATGTGCAGTTAACAACCACACAGACATTCGGCTTTAAAAAAGTTTAAAATTTCAGATGGAAAGATAATTTTAATTAACATACTTTATGTTATAAGTAGTAGAAAACACTCTACTCAAAATCAACATTACGATTTACGCTTTCGAAACACCTAGCAATTCCAAGATATTTAAACATGTTATTTTTAGCGAATTTCCACATGACAGTTGGGTGAGACCCTTATGGTGAGACCCAAGGTTGGGGTTTAGTAAATGAGCACCGATCATGGTCCCCAGAACACGTTTTGGGCCATTTTAACGGCTGAATTTTAAGTCCGACTTTGTACAAATTGGTACAAGTTGGTTGTCTAAGTTTTCGTTTGCCAAAAAAAAACAACAATTGAAAGCACTTTTTCGACCAGAAGTAACTATCTATTTGTTTAGATTTTTCATACCTGAATTTTGTAGGGTTTTTTCTAAACAAATTCATGTAGAATATTATTAGTTTTTAAATTCGACTTACGGTTAAGCTACAAACTGGCTTTGGAAAAAAGCCTACACTGAGAGAAACGGTCCGGCCGCCATTTTTCGTTTATTTTAAGGGTTACAAATGAAAAATGGAAAACCCCTTATATATACATCGCTCGGCCTAGGTATAAGGAACATTCTTGCAAAAAATCATCAAAATCGGTCAAGGCGTAATCGTGAGACAGACAGACACACAGACGAAATGCCGAACATTCGAGCTAAAACGGAGAACTCGCTTCGCTCGGTCATTAACGTGCAGTATTTTATTTCGTGCGTAAAATCAATTTATTTAAGTTTCTGTTTGTGTAAAATACACTGTTTGTTCAATAACTTCGCTAAGAATTATTGCGCTAGCGGAACGAGCACTGGGTCTGCTGGCTTGCTAATAAAGTAATTCTGTATAGAAACTAACGACAACATCCAGCCTGAAATTCTGCACTAAAACAAAATTCGTGTGTCGAAACAATTGGAAAGTAATCACGTATGGGTTGTACAAACTACAACCACTCAGCTCAATTTACCGACCATTCATCTGATATTCTGCAACACGTGACAATTAAGTCCAAGATCAACAATGATTGATTGGAATGACGTCACAATGACGTTAACAATGATGCAACAATGGGTTTAGTTAAACAGGCCTGTCAACAGAAAGACTCACTTAGCGGGGGCTTAGCAGCAAATACCACCTCCTGACTCCATCCGCAGGCTTGTATTGTTTTAGTAGTGGAGAAATTCACTCCGCCTATACAATGTTGTAATTTTCATGGCAAATTTAACACTTTGTGGTGTTTAATATTATTCAAAATGCTTACACTTCCCAGTGATAAAATCTTATTATTATTGTCTGTGCCTCAAAAGAAACATTTATTTTTCACATAATATTTAGCAGTTATTTTTATTATTTATTTTTTTCTTCGTACAAATTGTATTTTTGGTAACAGTATTTTGTCTTTATAATTGAACTAGCTGACCCGTACGGCGTTGCCCGTGGTGGTTGGCATTTTCAGTCTTTTTAACGTAATTGTATTCTTTTTAAGTGTTCAGTCAGTGAGTGGTATTTGGCTTTTATATATATAGATCTTAAATAATAAAATCACTATTGTCATAATAATAAAAGATCTGAAATTATGATTTTAGTAACTTTAATCCCCCCAAACCCCTCCTAAAATTTCGAAATTTTTCATACCCTTTCTTAGCGAGCCCCTATGGCCCTAGAGGAAGCTACATACCAAATTTCATTCCAATCTGTTCGGTAATTTTGGAGAAATCGTGATTTAGTCATTTTTACCCCCAAAACCCCCTAAAATTTCCAATTTTTTAAAACCCTTTTTTCGTGAACACTATGGCCCTAGAGGAAGCTACATACCAAATTGCATTCCAATCCGTTCGGTAGTTTTGAAGAAATCGTGATTTAATAACTTTGATCCCCCCAAACCCCACCTAAAATTTCTAATTTTTTCAAACTCTTTCTTAGTAATCACCTTTGGCCCTAGAGGAAGCTACATACCAAATTTCATTCCAATCCGTTTTGAAGAAAACGTTTTTTAATAAATTTGATCCCCCCCAAACTCCCTCTAAAATTTAGAATTTTTCAAACCCTTTCTTTTCCAGCACGTATAAAAAAATACATAAAAATTTTCCAGCACGTAGTGGAAGCTACATAAAAAATTTTATTTCAATCCGTTCGGTAGTTTTTGAGAAATCGTGATGAATGAGTCAGTGAGTGAGTGAGTGGTATTTCGCTTTTATATATATAGATTTGACTTACAATACAATGCACAAACAAATACATAATATGTAATTCCTATTGATTAGCACAATAACAAACTGATTATAAATTTTCTGAGTTGGTTGCTGAGGTAATAAATGTAAACGAACATGTGTTGCTGAGCTTTTAACAGCTGTTTTATCAGAATTTTCACTATTTTTACGTTTTAAAATAAGAAGTTTGCAAAATCCGTTATTACTGTGCTTCTGTGACCCCAATAGAATATAACTTTAAATTTTCGTATTATATAAATTAATATGAAGATGGAAAGTAGCGTACTAACAGCTGATTAGCTTCGACAGTTAAATTAACCAATACGTTAGCTTAGTTTATACTTTAAGGATATGTTTACTACTTGGCTTATAACCTCCTCCAGTTGTAAACTATATTATTTATTTTGAATTATTCCAGGTCAAATTTAAGAGAGGATACAAACCTTTTGAATAACCTTTTGAAAACAAACATCAACAAATTGTAACGAACGCTTTTCTATTTAAAAAAATATATCGCTGTGGCGTTTTAAATTTACCGCATTAACAATTTATTGATAATGTTACAACATTTTATTTCGACGGTGAGGTTTCGTGATTAAAAATTCAATACACAATTTAGTCAAAACTAGACTACTTTTTCAAGAATTAATTTTAACCAAACAATTATAATATAGACAAATTTTAATAATGTTATTTTGTGTTTCAGGTAATATGCTAACCCTTATCAAGAAATCTATTACTGTAAGTTAAATAATCATTTATCTATATTGGCGTGGACAATTTGCCATTAAGGCTCTTCTTTACCTTGAAGAAAACTCCCGAGTGTACAGTATGATTTCAATGCAAAAGGTCTAACTGAAGCCGCAAAGTCGTTGAAACATGCATTCGTAATACCGTGTTTTGGATTCTATTTATAAATTAATAATCTGGGAAACTACTTTAAGTTATAAAGAAAGCTTTATATTTTTTATGTGTTAGCTTAAAATACGGAAATTATTGCTTAAAAGTCCCAAAAAATGCGTTAAAAATAATAGATTTTTACTCATTTAAACTGTTGATTAAAAGGAGTTGCCGACGATTTCTTTCAATTATGAGATATAAGACAAAAGCACAAAGCCTTTAAGAACAATTTAAGATGTTTTACAACTTTTTAGGTTGAAAAATGGCGTCCGAAACACGGTAGTACGAAGTGCATATTTTTGCTGTTTTACGCAAGGTATAGAAGACCCTTAAGGACTGAAAGAAAGGAATAGTTGTGTGTATAAGAAAATGTGCTTTTTGTGATTTACACTGGCTTAATAATAAAAAAAAATAAAAGTTCAGCGAATTTTTTTTTGGAACTAATATATTTTTGGAACGAAGTTCTTAACACGGGTTGCGGTAGGAGTTAAAAAATTAAAAATTTAATGCGTAACGAAAAAAAAGTGTAATTAATTGGTTGTTATGGAAATGACAGATATAAAATATGCATATTATATAAGTAACGAAAAAGCGTTATCAAATTGGTTGCTATGGCAGTTACAAATAGAAAATACGCGTAACGAAAAAGCGATATCAAATCGGTTGGTATGGCAATGAATGTAAATACATCCAAGAAACAAGTGTTTTGGTTCATCAATTTAAATTAAGAGACGATCGGTTCCGTCCGGCTTAGTTCAGATATTAACGTCAAGCGCTGAAATAGATTCAATAAACATAAAGTTTTAGTCCCTAACCTAAGATTATTGCGTGTACATTTAATTTATTTGACCTACCTTAACGGCAATATACATACAATAATTTTATTTTAGGCCTAGACTGATGAACCAACATTTTACGTTTATTGAATGTACCGTATTTACAATGAACGGACATTTAACTGTGTTTACCATCTTAGCTTTGATGTTATAATTAATTCTACGCGTTTATTATAATAACATTAAACGTATGGAAACAGTAAATATTTGTATAAAAAACAAACTAATAATAAACGGCAATTGAAAGATTAAAATTATGCGCGTATATTGCCGTTAAGACTGGTAAAAGAATTGAAGAAAAGGCGTGATGAACTTCGTTCCTGACGGTGGTTCCACGACCGCACACATTTACTTTTTTATTTATTACGGTTTTTGTATTTCCGTTTTTGCCTTTTAAAAAAACTGTGCAATTGATCAACATACCTAATGAAGTGTCAACTGAATATGATCTGTCACAAAGAGATGCATTTTTAGGTGAGGCACACATTAACTTTATTCGGAAATACACGAATTGAAAATTTGTATTTTAAAAGTGGGCATATAAGTTTCTTATACACAAAGTGATGCAAAGGTTTCTCAATCCCTTCATAAATTTAAACCTGTAACACGTATTAACTCAAAATTTTCAAAAATTCATATTGGACCAATTCTGCACCTTTTAGGGTTACGAATGAATTTAACCCCTTTTCGGTTCATGGGAAAGAGGTTGCAAGTCAAACATTTCAAACAGTAACCCTTATTGTGTGATACCATTGTATTTGGATAACCTAATAGAACTCCGATCCAATGCAATATTTCAATCCACTGGAAATTCGACGATAGTGGCGCTATCTATTTGGGAAACGACGGAAGCGGTGTGAAGCACCAATGCTACCAGTGATTTCTCCCTAGCGCTACCTCGCGGCGCGATCATGCACTATTTTCCCGACAACCTTTTTTTCGGCACACATCCCCCGTATGCATGCACGATCTATGGCGATACTTCATTTTAAAACCATCGTTGAGACGAAAAAATTTGTGTAAAGTCAACCCCAGTCCGATAAGAGATTTTTCCATTTTCTACGAATTATATTCTATATACAATTAGACATCAATTCATTTTAAGATACAGAAAAATTGCACAATTTGTTTTTCATCTCCATTAATTATGATTTAAGACAAATTTAATGCCAAGAAGTTTTGACATATTTATGAAAATGCCTACATTCTAATGCCACACTGAATATACTGACCATCCACAGCAGAAATACATGATGTTTAAGGTTAGTCTAAGCAATCGTTGCTATGGCAACATGGACCCGCCTTTCGTGAGTGAGTAATTTGGCTGCGTAGTGGAAGAAAATGTTTATATTTATGTTCATTACTAAACCAGGTAATTTAGACTAACTCTGCGAGCAAAACAAGCGTGGCGAGTGGCATTCGATGCGCACAATAGATTGTTTAGTTGCCATGACAATATGCACCCGCTGTTCGTGAGTGAGTAATTTGGCTGCGTAGTGGGAGAAAATGTTTATATTTATATTCAATACTAAAAACCAGGTAATTTAGAATAACTCTGCGAGCAAAACAAGCGTGGCGAGTGGCATTCGATGCGCACAATAGATTCTTTAGTTGCCATAACAATATGCACCCGCCGTTCGTGAGTGAGTAATTTGGCTGCGTAGTGGGAGAAAATGTCTATATTTATATTCATTACTAAACCAGGTAATTTAGACTAACTCTGCGAGCAAAACGAGCGTGGCGAGTGGCATTCGATGTGCACAATAGACTGTCTTAGTTTAGCACTTTAATGTACAGATTATAACTGACCATGACGTTGTGTTTGTTCGAACATGGATTGAGAAACGCCATCACCTCCTACGACAATATTCTGTAACGATTAATTCTCACAAAGTCAAACAGTTAAATGTCAAGCATTTACATCACACATGTATGTACCGTAACGTATGCATAACAAGGTCGTACGTTTTGACGTTTCAAGGTGAGGTTGCTATTAACAGCCGAAGCGAGAGTGATCCCAACCTACTATCTATTAATCATTGCGAGCTTGTCTTGAAGAATTTCTTCACACGCGGGAAATATATGCAGAGACGTTGTCTTTCCAAACGAGCCTGATAATTTGAACGCAATTTGTGATTGACTCGATGATGACGACAGTTGAAAATAGCTGATCCATGTTACGTGACTCATTTTTGAATGGTGCAAGAATAGATGGTGCAACCGCTCGCAAAAGATTAAAATAAAATATGCAAATTAGATGTCGTGAACAAGTTCAGGAACCGTTTCAATCGGAAAACCAAGCCAGGTGTTATTTACCCAAAGAGTGCAAATCTCGGTGATTATTTTTCGCTTACATGAAATAAGTCTCTGAAAAACTAAGTCCTACAAAAGTATAGTGGTGCCGTAATGTAGATTGCCGTGAGAATTGATACATAAATTACGCACTAGTTCTAAACTATTAATGACGTTACAGATTCATATTTTAATGGAAATATTTTTAATGGTAAAATTTTTTGTAATTAAACTTGTATTAAGTTTTTTAATTTCCGTTAAAATTTTGTTAAAAGTAATAAAAACAAGTAGTCATTGCAAGTCATTACTGTCATCGCACGCCGTCTTTCACTGATCTTCATCGCGTATTTATAATTTATTCAAGCCATGAGTACATATATAACTTGTTTATTTATAGTATCATTTATCTTTATATATTATATAAGTCTTCTGTACGTGCAATTACATATTCACAATTGGATGAGGTTGAAATGTGGTTAAAATGGGGTTGCTACCCCTGTTCAATAAATATAAATTGAACTTCCTACAAGCTACAAAGCTAAAATTGTGTAATATGTAAAATTATTTTTAAGGAATGTACAAAACTATTTGAAATTTGATTAGTTAAGTCAAAGGGATGAAATGGAATAACTACTCTTGAAATTAAATTATAATCCACTTACTTTTTCTATATTTTGAAAAACAACTCAATAAATTTTACTAAAATTTTACAATTTACACATATCAGTACCAGGATTTTTGTTAGATCTAAATGGGGAAACTAGCCCTAAACGATGAAAGTAAATCGCAATAAATTCCTACAAACTATAATTCTAAAATTATTTAATATTATTCTTAATTGTTATAAAAACATTTGCAATTCAATTACTTATGTCAAAGGAATGAAATGGGATAACAACCTTTAAAATTAAATCAAGCAATAGCGAACAATTGCCAGGTCCACTAGTACAAAAAAAAAGGTAAAGTTGAACTGGACTGGTTCCTCTGTTTTATGGGTTTAAAAATAACTAACAAACACCTTATTTGTTGATTTTTTAAAGTTATTTGTTTGTCTAAAAAATGGTTTATTAGTGTTAAGAGCGTTTTCATTGGTTCAAAACGTTTTCATACCAAAATATAATCCGTTCAGTTAGGGTGTTTTAAAACTTGATACCCCACTAACTTTTAAACGTTTCGTAGTATAAAAAAAAAAACACCAAGAACAGAAAAGTCTTAAAATAACTTTTAAAACCCGAAATCATCATAAAATACAGAGTGTTCTATAAGAAATTCGAAAGTTATCCGCCATATTCGAAAAAGGCAGTAAATTTTTAAAATTTTTAATGTATATTTTTAATGGTGACTAAAAAGTAAGGGGAAGTCCAACGTTTAAAGTTGGAGATCCAATGGTGGTCTAGTTAAAATGGACAGCCTGTATAGTATCATTCATCAAAGTATACGAAATCCTTTCCATACAAGTATAACTATCCTATTTATTAGTAATATATCTACTGGTTGTTTTATGATTATGCAAAACAGCTCACTGAAAATTTTTAAATGAGCCTAACCTCAGTAATTCTGCGGCAGTTGAGGTTTAAATTAGTCACGATATGTTCTGACCAAAGCGACGGACGATTCGTGATCAGAAAGTCGATCGTGAACGTACCCAGTAAGAATTTACAGCAAGCAGCTCTTCGAGGAGTGGATTTTTTCACCGCGTTACTACGTAATCTGCCTCCGTTTGAACTAATCGCGGACCCGTTCTTTTGCGTTTAGTTTGGATTTCACCTAAATGCGCGCCCATTGTTTGTTTTTGCCGTAATGTATTTCTAACGAGGAAATTTAAGCGAGTCCGTCATGAACGGGATACGTGAAGGAGCGGCGGATCGGCGAGGAAGGGAAAAGAAAGTGAAATGAACGTATTGTGGAAAGTATTCCATGTAAGCTAATGGAATATCCGTGTGTATTGTCTTAGTCAAATCTGTCGTTACTTTCTCATGTAGTGAGTATTGTGCTACACAGATATGCATCACAGATTTAAGAAACTGTAGATGACTTATGTTGGCCATATTATTTTATTTTATATTGATTTTGGCAGTCATTGACAAAGAATTTGAAAGTATAAAGCTCTTAAAAATTTAGGTATTTAATAGGAAGTTATGCAATATACAGAGTGGTTCAGGAAGAAACTTAAAAACATTCATGACATGTTCTACTATTGAAAATTAAGAAAAAAGTTCCTATAAACATAGGTTCGGAAATGCTTCCCAGACAACCGCCATTTTATGTTTTGTACAAAATAATTCATATCTAGAAAACGGTTTGACAGATAGAGTTCAAACTAGGGATAAAGTTTAACCTAACAATGATGTATCTCGATAAAAATTAACGATTATATACAATCATTCGTTTCAAAATGGCGGCTGTTTAAAAATCTCAAACCTAAATTACTCAAAAACAGTACATTTTACAGAAAATTTTCAAGACACCTTTTTCGTAGCCCTTTTGATTTCCTATCGGATGTTGTAGTTTTCAAAACAATCGGATGAAGGTTGATAGTTAAGATACGTGCAATAATTGGTTTGTTCAAAGCGGCATCCTATACCAACGGAGTAGAAACACAGCAATATTGTACGTACATTTGCTGTCATTTTCTTTAACTTAGCCATTATCCTGATTCCGATCGTTTTGAAAACTACACCATCCGATAAGGAATCAAAAGGGCTACAAAAAATGTGTCTTGACATTTTTTGTTAAAATGTACTGTTTTTGAGAAATTTAGGTTTGAAACTTACAAACAGCCGCCATTTTAAAACACAACATTTGATAGAATCGATTATTTTTCTTGAGATAGATTATTGTTAGGTTAAACTGCATGCCAATTTTGAACTTAATAGGTCAAACCGTTCTCTATATATAAATTATTTTGTAAAAAAAAAACATAATGGCGGATAGCCTATCTGGAAAACGAAGCATTTCCGAACCTATGTTTGTACGAAATTTTTTCTTTATTTTTACTAGTAGAACACGTATTGAAAGATTTTACGTTTCTTCCAGAATCACCCTGTTAAAGCAATTTTTTCTTATATCTACACACCAGTGGTAAAATTGTGTATGTTTATATTATTAACGATAGTAACAGAACATACAAATTTTTGCGGTCTTTTAGCCACAAAACCGTTGAAATTAAAAGCTGAAAAATGTATATTATATGTAACTTACAAATTTCCCAAATTAAAGATAAAATTGTCTTTATTCCCCACCCTATCTATACACTTTCTTAGGGCTCGGCAAACCCATCTTGAATTTCAACTCCCATAAGAGCAATGTTAAACGGGTAATAAGATTACTGGAGTAATAATGATCACAAAATTATTCTGAATGTGTCATTTTAAAGGTTAGGACAGTCCGAATGGGAATATCTTTTAGTTTTTAAAATTTGTTGTTAACTAAATTTGTTCTTTGACTTATAGGCCAGTCGGTAAAGGTCAATTTAGACCAAAAGTACCAGTAATTTGCAATACGGCTGAATTTTTTTATAAGTACATTAAAGTATGTAGATTAACATAAAAAAAAGTTTACCAGTCTATCGATTTCCCAAAGTCAAAAAAAATCGATTATCATTCTTTTCTCGATTATCCTTAATTTTTCGAGCTGGGATGAAGATAGAGGAAAATACAAAAAACCACCGTGTAGGGGAGGTATTTTTCAACAAAAAAGGTCATATGTATTTATTTCGTCCGAGCAATGGTTTGTCTGGAAAAAATTCGATAATGCAGGTATGTATTTTGCAGCAGGGGAAATCATTAAAAGGGGACATCTTATTCATATATGAAGCGTTGGCTCATTCTAAATTGGCCGAATTTTAATACATCGAATTGAAACTTGACATAGGAGTTAAAATATATATTTTAAACATTTATGCTGAGTCTCAGCTTGTTATCTTGAAAATTATCTGATCTAGAGCCACTTGACTTATTTATGGGTTTCTCGATTTTAGGAGTACCGGACCCACCAATTCATTTTAAACAGCTCCAGTTTAGAAAATTTTCAAAATATCAACCTGAAAGTTTTTTTACAAGTTAAATATATAGATTCAAACCAGATCAAGGAGTATAAACCTTTTTTATTATTTACTTTTCAAAGCAGAAGTAACTTAAAAACGTATAATTTTAGACCTTTTTAGATTTTTCATCAAAACGCTTGAGTTAATCGGCTGCAGATTAGTAAATTTTTTAAATATAGTTTTAAAAATAAGTGTAGCAAAAGACAATTGTGTTTTTAACTTCTGTACCAATTTTTAAATCGATATGTTCAAAAGTGTCGAAAATGGAGTCGTTGAATCCAAAAGTGTTATAGTTAAAACGAGATAGGTAAAACAAAAGACCATTTTCAAGCGCCTCGTTTTTAAAAATAACATTAAAAAAATCGTTCATACTTACTAAGAATATTTATACTGGTGTACTCAACTTGTAAAACAAATTTGATGTTGATATTCCAAAAATTGACGAAACTGGAATAGATTGAAATTAGTTCGTGAGTCCGGTACTAGTAAAATCGATAATCGAAATCGACTCCTAGATCGGGTAATTTTCAAGATAACAAGCTGAGACTCAGCATAAATGTTTAAAATATATATTTTAACTCCTATGTCAAGTTTCAATTCGATATGTTAAAATTCGGCCAATTTAGAATAAGCCAACGCTTCATATATGAATAAGATGTCCCCTTTTAGTGATTTCCCCTGCTGCAAAATACATACCTGCATTGTCGAATTTTTTCCAGACAAACCATTGCTCGGACGAAATAAATACATATGACCTTTTTTGTTGAAAAATACCTCCCCTACACGGTGGTATTTTGTATTTTCCTCTATCTTCATCCCAGCTCGAAATATTAAGGATAATCGAGAAAAGAATGATAATCGATTTTTTTTGACTTTGGGAAATCGATAGACTGGTAAACTTGTTTTATGTTAATCTACATACTTTAATGTACTTATAAAAAAAATTCAGCCGTATTGCAAATTACTGGTAATTATAACCTATACCGACTGGGCTATTACTCAAAATAAAAGTTTGCGATTTTTTCTTATTCAACAATGCAAATATCAAAAATGTAAAAAGATCACCGCTTTGACGTTTAATTAATATTCAAATAAAAGTAATTTCAATAATTTATGAAGAAAAAATTCACGTTATTCTGGAAGCATGTACGCCCGAATTTGTGTTCCTATTCGATTGTTTAGCCTGCACTCTGGTAGTTATCACATCAACTAGTTGCAAGCGGAGGAATACTAGAACAATAATATATACTACCATATATTGTCACGCATGCGCATTTCAGTAATTTTACAGTCAGGGTTACGTCTGTAACCCTCTATTTTCCGCCTGTCTGAAGCTGTCCTATGTTTGTTAGCGCAAGAATGAAAAACTACCAAACTCAATTCCAGTAGGGTTCAGCTCTGCCACTTGTAGAGCTGCGGTCAACTCAGAAATATTTGTTCACTCTTCCGAAAGTGGCAAAACTTCCGCGTCAAGCAAATATATCTGGTTAACACTGCTAAGGACGCACATGTGAGCTTGACACTGAATACTATGATAAGCGTCCGACGCACAGTGCATTGCACGCCAACCCCCATATTGGGAAAATTTTCAATACACAAAGCATTGCGTGCTTCGCACGCCAACCTCTGCACAGGGAGAATTTTCAATACACAAAGCATTGCGTGCTTCGCACGCCAACCCGCAATTTGG
>JAGFPH010003630.1:123967-134405 GCA_018207615.1 Philaenus spumarius | reverse complement strand
TATTTATGTAAAGTTGTAAAAGTTATTAGCTCAAGAAAAAAAATGTTCAGTAGTGAAAGGAAAATGTTCAACTTTAGGCCTACATAACAAGTAGTAAAATTTTTTGTAATTTTTTCGAAAGCGTAAAAAAGTTTCAAAATTTAGTTCTAAATAGAACTGCATAAAAACCTTTATCAATTTCAAATTTCTTATTTTGAAAACAACAGTTTATATGTTCCATCTACACGACTACTAATTAAAGTTGGCCTAGTGTCAAACGTAATTTAAGAATATTTGCTTTACACAAAAATGAAATATTATTATAACGAATACGAAAAATTTAACTGATTTAATTGAGCCTTAAAGATTAAAGGAAAATGTCTGTAACAATAATTGTTAACTTTAAAGTTATTTAAAAAAAACTATGTGTAAGGAGTTATTATTTGGGTACTATGTTTAATTTATAGGAAATTTAATGCTCTTTTAAATGGTATTACTTTCCATGTCATAACTACATTAGTGTGGTTTTTATCGTCAAACTAATAGTACCAAGTCGTGTAATTTGAAAAAAATCACAAAATACGCCATGACAGCTAAACGGTTAAGGTCCGATAATTTTGTATATTATGTTTTTTTTGTTCCTTTTGATAAGTAGAATCAGCTGTTAAAATTAATGTAGTCAGTAATGACTCATCCTGTATATATTAAGTTTGTGTTTTAGATAAACTTATGGTATAATATTAATTTAAACAGCACTAATAATAAATACTTTAGGTCAATAATTTAGAGAAAATTAAGTTTTTATAATTTGTATATTATAAAATCTTTTTTAAATATTATCTAGAGTTGTCATTGTAGAAGTAGTTGTCATGTTTGGAGGCCTTGGAACCGATTCGGTTGTATGTTCTAAAGGTTTTTTAAATACGTTGTATATATTTAATATTAAAAATATAAAGTTTAATTTAAATTGTATATCATATTAGTTAAAATTTATGTAAGTGCTTATTTCACCCAAATAGTTAGATTTTAGTTCTGAAAAACTGGTCTATGTT
Organism: Philaenus spumarius; assembly: GCA_018207615.1. Lineage (NCBI taxonomy): Eukaryota > Metazoa > Arthropoda > Insecta > Hemiptera > Aphrophoridae > Philaenus > Philaenus spumarius. The sequence continues at coordinate 133,374 of JAGFPH010003630.1, read as the reverse complement.
TATTTGTAATGGTGGTTCCGCGATTGTTTTGTCCACTATTTAAAAAAACTTAGAAGTTTTTTTACTCTAAATATTATATAAATTATGATTTTGCATAATGTGCAAACTTATGTAAAAAAACCTATTGGTATGTTTAGAGGTACACTAAATGAGGTACGTATAATTTTCACCAGATAATGTAACGCTCTTTTTTAAAACGAATACTAAATATGATCGGTAGAAGATTTTTACTATTACTTTCTTTGTCCTGAAGAACAGTTCTAGTATATTTAAGGTAACAGTTTATTAACAAAAACTATTGTTGAACTTAAGTATTCAAGTTGTAAATTTGGAAGAAAAAGCCTTTTAATTGGAAAGTTGATTCTAATTGTTTAGTTATTTATGTAGAACGTTTACTATTAGTATATTTTGACGAAGAGTAGGTTCTGCTGTGGTTAATCCTGGAGAACAGTTTTGGAATGACTACGTCAACAGTTTACACACGTCAGTTTGTGATATAATGGTATCCGGAGAGGTTTGTTTTGCATCATAATTTGTGTACTGGGGTTACGGTATGCATCTGTCCTTCTGTCGAGCAATTTTATGAAATCAAATATTTAGGTATCAATCTTGACAATAAATTACCGTGGAAGTCGCACATAATTAATAATATTAAAAATGCACTAAGAAGAAGTATCAGGAAATTTAATTTTCTTAGGAATATTTGTGATGATGACTTGATGAAGACACTCTGTTACGCTTTAATACACTCTCGTTTACAGTATGGTATAGAGTGTTGGTGTGGATATAGAATACTCTCCCTTAGACATCTTTTTGTGTATAAGGTACTAAGAACTTTTTTTATAAAAGAAGTGGTAATAATGAAACCGAGCAATATTATAGGACTAGATGTCATGCTCTAGGTTTTGTCAGAAGACCTAAAACTAATAAGACCTGGTTCCGAAGTTCTTTTCGGTTTGTCGGTCCTTAAGTATTTAACCACCTTCCGCGTCAGCTGAAGCAAATTAGCAAATTGTATAATTTTCTGAGGAAAGTGAAAGATTGGCTGTTTACGTTTAGTGTCGTTGAAGATTTACTTAGAGTGTACGAATGATGAGGATGAACGAAACGGACCTCTTTGTTGATGCTTTTGTAGGGTTGAGGAGGATTCTGAGCTTGGTCTTCTTCTCATATATGCGTGGCACCTCATCTGTATTTTTGTGTTTACCTTGTAAAATTTTATTCTTATTTTAGTTTATGTCAAAATGTTAATTTTATTACTAGTATTATGTTTTTATTGGAAGTAGTGATACAGCGAATCACACACAGCTGCAGTGGCACCAGAGTAATTGGTGGATTTTGGAGAACTGACTAATTTATTTTGTATATTTATATATTTTTGTTTTTCTTTTCTTTTCTTTTGTTTTTTTTTATTACAAACCAATTACCTAAAACTAGTTGCAATAGTTTTTATAATTTCCATGAATGTAAGAAGAATTGTAATGCAAGATCTGGAAATAAAATTATTATTATTATATTTGGTAATTCTTGGGTTTGTTGTGGTAGCCAATAGTTGAAATATTGTTTGAACCCCTGTCATAAACATAAGGTTGTAAAGTTTAACGAGTTTATCTGTCAGTTGCATCGTAGCTCCCAAACGGTAGAATAGATTTTAATTTAGTTTTTTTTAAGGTGACTTGGTCGGTAGCGTTCTTAAGGATTTTTTGTAATTTTTTAAATTTTTAAATTTTATTATTATTGTGTTTGGAGATTGCACTGTATCGACAACACAAACACTGAGATCGACTCTTTGTAGTATTGGTATACAATTTCAGTCATTAAGGGTCTGCTGTAGTGGCGGCCATCTTGGATTTTTATCTCATAAGAGCAATAATAAATTGCAAACCATTTATTTCGTTTACTTTTTATCATAAAATTGTTTGCAAGGTCTCATTTTAAGCACAGTCACAATACGCATCCGTCTTACAATTTACATTTTTTTAAATGCTTTTGATTTGTTAGGTATATGACATTTTGTAAGTACAAAGTTTGAACTTTTTTCCTAACACAATACAAAATTTATAATGAAAAATAATTTGCAAGCCGCATCCGAAATGTTATAAAGAATATTCAGTTTTTTTTTCAACACTCAGTTACAAAAGATAGACTTATAAAATGGTTTGTGAAGCAATGTCAAAGCGTTCAGCTGCAAGAAATTGCACTGTTTAGATAGGGATATAGTGAGAAGAGCTTGAGTTTCCGGTTGCTTTCTCGTTCACTGGAGTAGACCCTTAAATACAATGTGGATGTCTTCCATTATGAGTTATGCTTTTTTTTTTTAAAGAGTAATTTTATTTATGAACCATTTCAGTTTCCTTTACAAACAGTCTTTTAGAATAATTACCTACCTACTTTGTAGTTCATTAACTTCTCAACTAATTGCGTTGCTTATCTCCTGAGCTTAGTTCTCTATAACACGATCTGATGTGTTTATTGATATTTCTTAAGTACATTATTTTTTTCTAAAACATTTTCAATGTTATAATAATTATTGCACCCCTAACTGCCATGTTCACTCTCGACACATTCCATTTTATATTATTTTATATAATATTTATGAGCCTAGAAAATCACATTATTAATTTATCTTGTGTTTTTGAGCTAACATTAAAACATTTTTCACTCGATCATTCAAAATCATCATCTTTTACTTCTATTGAATCGATACCACAATTTGGTTTATTCATCATTAATTTTAGATTATATTAACAGATATGACTACTATACGGAGTGTTTGAAAAAGAATCATCTTCAAAACATCATAGTTATTCTGCTATGAATCCGATGTGATAAAACAATGTACAACAGTCCAAAGAGGAAACTCTGAAGTTTCATATGGTCGCAGGTCGCAGCAGCGCATTTCTGTCAACGCCCAGGTCAGTAGTTGGCGTCTGCACAACAGAGAGAATTTTGTGTTCTAGTGCGTGTCTGTGATTTCAGTGCAACGTGAATTTCATACCAAGTGTGGTGTCGAACCTCCTACGAGAATGCGCACATGGAATAAGCAATTTAGTGATACAGGTTGTCTATGTAAAGGAAAATCAACAGGTCGTCCTCGTGTGTCCAATGAAGATGTCGAACGCATCCGCACGTAGCCTACAAAAATCAAATCGCCGAGCTAGTAGGGAAATAAACTTTCCTTTAACATCTATCTGGCGTGTGAAGTTTGCAAAACCATACAGGATACAATTACTACAAGCTGTGCATGAAGGTGACAAACAACGACGTGTTGAGTTTTGCGAGTATATCCTTAGCAAAATGGTAGGTGATGAATTGAAAAATGGAAATAGAGATTTTGTAACACGCATTGTTTTTAATGAAGAGGCAACTTTCCATTTTAATGGAAAATTTAACCGCCACAATGTGAGAATATGGGGCACGGGGCAACCACATGAAATTGTACAGCACGAGAGAGACCTCCAAAAGTAAAGGTTGTTTGTGCAATCTCTCAGCATAAGGTGTATGGTCCTTTTTCATTGCAGAGAACACTGTTACGAGAATAACACATCTTGATATGTTGGAAACCTATCTCTTTCCTCAGTTGGAAACAGATTCACAGAACTTCATATACCAGCAGGACGATGCCCCTTCCGGTTCGAGAGTTTGAAAATGATAGGCTTCCTAAAAGATGGATCGGTATTACTGGACATCCGCGCTACATCACGGGCCTCCAAAGTCACCGGAACTTACAGTTTCAGATTTTTTTTGTGGGTGTTTGTAAAAGACACAATTTATGTCCCTCCTCTACCAACGAGAATGGTTGAACTGAAGGACCGCATTACATCAGCTGTCGAGTCAATCAATCAAGACACGCTTGCAACGGTTTGGGATGAATTTGAGTACCGCATAGACATATGCCGTGAATCGGGAGGGGGGCATATTAAGCACATGTAAATGTTTGCAAAAAAAATGTGCATTAGCTATAGTTTAATAAAAAAGTAACCTATTGTTCGTATTACTTTCGAAAATATAAACCTGTAAAATCGAATGATTCTTTTTGAAATACCATGTACGTATTTTCAGTAAAATGCAATATATAAAGATATTAACAATAAGTTAGTAGATTTTAGGAATAAAATATAATCACTAGTATTACTACTTAATCATTACTATTATTAAATAAAATATACAAATAATTCAAAATCAACTATCCCACTTTAGAAGATTACAAAGTTCAAACCATCAGGGGAGCAGTACGTCTAATGAAATGTTTGATCGGAAAATATTTGTTTCGCCAACAACATATGCTTTGATATCAATTCTTCTCTTCCTATATTTCGAAAATAAATACTTTAAGGGTAATAATTTAGATAAAATGTAATTTTAGTAATTTGCCTAATATAAAATATCTTACCTAGAGTTGTGATTGTTAGACGTGATGACGATGTCAAAGAAGCACTGGCATTATTTTGGAGGTCGTAAAATTGTGTCGGTTTTATGTAGAAAACTTGTATTGAATATTATTTATTAAAACAATATTAAACATAAAACTTATAAGATATATAGTTCAGATTTAAATGTATTGTAATTTATTTTTATTAACTATACCAACAATAAATATTATGTCATACAAAATTTAATTTTAGTAATTTGATTCTCATAAAATATAATGTTTATATCTTACCAATAGTTGTCATAGTAGAACGTGTTGGCGATGGTGAAGAAGCAGTGGTCACTTTTGGAGGCATTGGAAGTGTTTGGGTTGTAGGTTCTAAAATATTAATGAACCCATTGTATTTATATCCTTAGTATACATTATTAAAAACTAAATATAGTATATTTATAATATTAATATATATATACCTTGTTTCCGTCTTGCAGCTTATTTTGTGTAGTATAATAACACGTTCCCATCTTCAGGTTTATAAAATGTTATAGATAAAAACATTCATGTTGGTGCAGCGTCAACATGGACTAAAGCCAACTGTTTTAAAAAAATTTAAACTTCGTTTTTTGTTTTTCAAAATGTCTCATTATATGTGAAATAGTGTGTGTGTTTGTGTTAAATTATGACTTTCTCACATGTGAGTAAAATTTTATAAAACCTGAAGATGGCAACGTGTTCCTGAAACACGCGTAGTATTATACTACACAAAATAAGTTGCAAGATGGAAACAACGTATATATATTACAACGAATCTCTGTTTTTTTGAATGGTTCGTTTTAGAATATTTCGGGTCCCACGTTTCGGGACGCCAATTTTACAACGGATAACCTTTTCGAGAATTAAGTTTTAGAATAAGTTATTTCCACCTACTGGAAGTCTTATAGGCAATCTCACTTTGTTTGGCCTAGGTGAAATAACTATGTGTCGAATATTCAGTTCGCTGACTATTCTGACAAAAAACTTTACTTTATACTTCCAGTAATTTCTTTTTGATTTTAGCTCAGTTAGAACACAAGTTAATAATTTTACTTTTTGTAAACCTCTGAAGAGTGAGTACACTGGAACTAACCTTGTAAATTGCTTATTTGTGCTTGCAATTATTTTATGAAATTCCACTTTATCAATTCTTAATCTAAAATTCATAAACTATTGGGATATTTGAATATTAGGTGTTTTTGCAAATAATAACCTTTTATAAAACAAAATAAAACTTTAATAATTTCTTTTTTCTAATTTTAAACATAAAACAAAATTCTTGTATTTAATATTTTTCAAATAAAACCAAATAATAACTTTCTTCTCAAATAAAATAATAATTTTCTAAACTATAAGGCAGAACTAACCTCTTAATTTATTATAGTTTATTTAAATATTTTATTACTCAATTGAATTTAATCTATATTTTAATGAAAATTTGAATTTGACTTTACGATTTAATGAATTTACTTTTATAATTTAATTACAAATATTTCTTAATCTAACCTCCTAAGTAACCCAGTATTTAAAATAAATTTATTTGAATTTACTTCAGGCAATTTAATAGGGACTAACGTATTTTACGCTTCTACCGACCTTTTCACACTTGTCCAGGCGTCGCGACGTTTGTGGTGGAATCCGCGAACGCTGTCCAGTGATGATAAGCTACTGATGTTCTGCGTGCTGATAGCGTTGTCTTGTGGGTGAAGGTGGAGTCCTGTAGGATTGTCTGGATGTATGATGGATGGCTTCTTAAAGATGGATGTGGTGATGCCGTGTCTGCAATCCCGGTTTGTCTATTCCCTCGTAGCTACAGTTGCATGTCCTAGTGGTCGCCTGGTGGTGTCCTGGAGTCCTGTCTGGAAGCTATACGAATCACTCCATGTATCAGCTGTCCTGTAGGCTATGTTTTTCCTCCAGAAAATCCCAAGTAAGGCCAACTTTGTATATACTAAGTTGCCACTGAAGTTCTTGTAGAGTTAAGGCGGTGTCTATTGCGGCATCCCAGATGAAAACCGCAATGACGTATCTTCGTACTTGTTATAAAATTTTTAAAGTTTAACGAAGAAAATACTTAGCTTCTAGCACGCTAAAGTATTTTATAAAAAACAAGTATCTGCTCCTGATGCGTCAACTTACATCGTAAAAGTAATAAGGCATCTCGAGTCTCCCCGAGCAATCGTTTATATAAGGTTTTTCGGCACTATTTCATTGCCAACTTCAAGCTTTCTACCACTGTATTTCCATAATGCTTTAAAATCCATTTTTTCGCCAATTTCAAACTTCTAATCTACGTAACTTTTCATCCTGAATTTTATTTAAATTTTTTCATAATTTTGTAACTTGATTTAGCCTTTGTTTTAATTAAGTTTCAATTGTTTCTTTGAGTACGCCCATTTTCGTAAGCTGGTAACTCTGTTCTCCTTCCATCCGTCTCGTCTTCGGACCGCCCCTCTACTGTCTTGCGTTCTTATCTCGCTTCCCGCAGTTTTATGCTATGGAAACTCTTTTTCTATGTAACTCCTCCAGGGTTTTTCCGATTTTCCTGAGACTGACATCATTTTCCTCAGCTCGTTGTTACCTTTCCACACGAACTCGAAAGACGTTCGTACGACTCTTGGTTCGCGTACACGACCCGCGCGCGTTTTTCCTGCGCGATTTTTCCCGGAAAAGTCTTAAATTTCCACTTCTTTCAGTTTTTCTTTTGCTCACTTTTCTTGTCCATTGGTTTTCATTCACTATCCGGATTTTCATCTCATTTCTGCTTTTGGTCTTCTTAATGTGAGGTTAGGGACTTTAACGATTTTTCACAAACTGGGGTTTTACTTTACTCCCGAAACATATTTCAAATACTGGATTATTTTTACATAACTACTTCATTTACATACCATTTACTATTTTGGATTGTTAAAAGTTTGAGTTTAAATTTTCGATTAACTGTAAAGGTGCAAATTCTATCACCTTTTTCCTTTCATAAATTTTCTAGTTTTTCTTTTACATTATAAATTACATTTATCAATACTAAAACTTGTTTTAGTTAGAATTTAAAAAACTTTATTTTTAACCTACTTTTTTATCCTTTAAACTTTAAAAATTACCATTAACCTTTTTATATGAAAAAATTTCGCTAAAACTTATTTCACCTTTATTTTAGGTCTTTTTAAGAAAAGCCTAAAAAATCTTTTCTTTTTTAAATTAGAGGAATTTTGAAAATTTTCTCATTCTTTGAAAGCTCGTATCTTACGTAACTTTGTGATTTTTTAATATCTAATCTTGCAGTAAATACACCCGCGGTTAGCGTAATGCATTTCCCGAAGATTTCTATTTTTATTCAAATCTTGGATTTTGGCTTCCCGTAGGAATCTTTTAAGTAATTTTTATAAGTTCCCATTCCTTTTCAGACAGGCAGGGTCCAAAAGTTTAATTCTACCAGATAACAGACCGCCCGCGTGTACATGCTGATCTCGTGACCTACATTCGGCTTCAACTCGCGGCAAGTCCATATTATTCAAACTTACAAAATTAATTGCAAATTTAAACTCAAGACCTACAACGAGTTTTGTCCGTTGTAATATATATATATATTAATATTATAAATATACTATATTTAGTTGTTAAGCTATTGCAACTGGAGACATAAAAATTAATACATTATTATGTATCTTTCCTATGCACTTCTGACTAAAACTTCACAGCTGCATTCATTTACTTATTACCTGGTGTTGATGGTAGTGTTGGTTCATCAGTTCGAATAGTAGTGTGGATAAAAGTGGTTTCGGGTGGTGTAGGAAGTGTTACGGTCCCTGTTTCTGAAAAATGATTTTAGATTTAATATATTAGATTGCAAGACTAAAATATTATGAACTAATTTATAAGTGAACGTATTTGAACTCTTGACAATTAGATTTGTCCTGATTACACCAGATATCACTATATGTTGCTGCTATTAGAATAACCTTCTCGTAAGAAATGCATTTGAAATAAAGCCTACTACTTAGTCTGATAAAACTAAAATGCACGAAACCAAACATGTGAGATTGCATAGACTGGTGTAATCAATTATGTTTAGTGTTCATTATACATAGTTGGTACGGAGAGCTTGAGTTTTTGATTGCAAATAATTGGTTTGCTTAGTGGTATTATTTTTTTAAATTGTAGCTTAGTTGTTTTAACCCTTTCTAGGGACGCTTAAACATATATATATATATATATATATACGATGATAAATAAAATACCCATTGTAATGTTTGCAACATTATTAGGGGTCTGTCTCATCCCTTTTGGGTTGAATATTAAAACAGTTGTCATATTTTATTTCCATTGTATTAGAATATCTTACAGGAATTTAAATTTACTAAACACTGTAAATTACATTTATTTTTATCTGTCAATAAATATATATATATTCAAGGGGCCTTCCAGTTTTGCATATTCTAATTACTTTATCAATAAAAAATGTTGTTTGTGCCACTTAATTCAAAGTTTATTTTTTCCTTTTCTGTACAAATAGACGTTAGGCCTATTATAATAAGTGTATTTTACTTACCTTGAGTTGACAGTGACTTACAATAAAGCTCATTAGGAGGAATAATACATGTTGGTTCTGATCAATAATTTTAGATACACCATCATAACATATTCAATCTAATATTTCCTGTGTAATATTCTTCTAATAGAATACTAATCGATCTAAAAATTAACTGCTGTTAGTGTATACCTCTAGGCCTACCTCAATTATTATCCTACATGGATTTATTGGATTTTCAAATTGGATCTTATATGAGTTAAATATGAATAAACACTTACTTCATCAAAATAAAAATTTGGGGGTTTTTCAACAAATGCTACTATGTTTTATTTTGGTTCCTCGATTGTTGTTGGAAAATATTTTTTTTTAAATCACGGATTTCATAGTTTGAATTCATACTGTGCAAACTCATTTAAACAAAAAACTAATTTCATTGAATAAGGTAATAATTTTAACCAGACAAAGTAACATATAAAG
>JAGFPH010003630.1:109265-123957 GCA_018207615.1 Philaenus spumarius | reverse complement strand
GATGATGGTTGTTCAGTTGTTTCTGTAGAAAGTATACTAGAAGAATAAGTTGGTGAAAGAGGAGGTTCTGATGTGGTTGATTCTGAAAGTAAAGTTCACGTTATATGTATTTTATTTACAAACTAAATAAGGTGTTGATTTAAGTCTATAAAGATTTAATATTTTGAAAAATATGTACTTTGAGTTAACATAGACGATGGTATTACAGTTGTTCTTGTAGGATATGTACTACTATAGGAGGTTGTCGAAGAAAGACTTCGTTGTGTGGTTTGTCCTGAAAGATAATTATATAGATATATTATGACGACAATTTATTTCTAAAATTGTATTTAAGTATAATATTTTAACAATGTAATCAAAAAGATAATTAATATCGCCTACTGTCATTTTGTTGTTCTTGATTATTGTATTCTACAGAATGTGCTTATAAAAGTACCAAACACTGTTTTGTTATCCTAATTACCTGTAAAGTATAGGCCCTAACCTATTTTTTATGTGAAAAATCAGTACAAAAAACGAAAATTCAATAACTACATTTATTTTCAAATACTTTTGCCGCTCATAACTTGTTAATAGTTGTTGGTACTTAAAGATTTTATAGAGGAGTAGAAGATTTATAGATAAAAGTTTTAAATTATCCAAGCTTTTGGTAACCAATAGATTAATTCACCTAGGAAAAACTCTATTAAACATATACTCCTAAGCAACGTTATTTTAATTGGACATGTTAACGGAGTTAATTGGCTCAACAGTATGTGAACATCGTTATATTTTTTGTAATCATTACAGATTAAGCAATAAAACTAGGTTGGCCTACATCGATTCCCTACAAAAAATAAAAAATATAAACAAAAATTTTTTTGAAGCAATTACAACATTTTTCTATCTTAGGCGGGCGGCCCCAGTCAGGGAGACCGAGGAAAATCTTAAGTAGGGGCATAGGTTGAAATTAAAGTTCTATCTTAGGAGAAAACATGCCGCAAATCAGACTCAAAAGGTATACCCTCACCTCGATGGCGACGGTTTAAAGTTACAGTATTGGGCTTTTTTTGAAAATGGCTTATTTAAACTTATTGGCATAAGATTTAAAAGCAAAACTCCGAGAATCCGCACTAGCATTAGAACCAGTTTATTTTTGTAAATAGTGAGTGAGTTATCACCTTCAGTGGGTCCGGTCTACGAGGAGGACGTGCAAGAATTTTTATTTTGAATTTAAACTTTTACTACATGTTAAAAAATAACAATAATTATCAATAAACTTGCATGACAGCTTACCTTTTTACAATGAATGCTCAAACTGTTTTCCTACTGCAGTTTGGCAGTGAGCTAGGCGGGTGTAGTAGCCATCCATAACGATCTGTAGCATCTCATCAGGTATTTCTAGTGTGGATTGTCGGAGTTTTGCTTTTAAAGCTAATGCCAATAAGTAAAATAAAGCCAATTACAAAATGCCCAATATTGTAACTTTAAACGGCCGATGAAATTTTGATGTATGATTTGCATAATTGTTTTCTAATAAGATATACCTTAAATTTGATGTAGAACTCAAATTTAAGATGTGTGTTCATATTTAAGATTTTCCTTCGGCTCCCTGCGGTCCGCCTCCTTTGTCGGATGAACAATAAAATTATAATTGTTTCAAAAATTAGTTTTTTTTTTTAGAGAAACGATGCACCAAGAAGTGCTGCGTATTCTGTAATGGTTAGAAAAATATAACGCTGTTCGCAGACTTTTAAGACACTCTGCAAAATGTTCTTTTTGATTATAATATGGAGACAGCTATTTAACACTATATTAAACATAATTTGGTGAAATATGATCACAAAAAGGATGGAACAAGTAAGAAATTACCAAATTAATATTCATATTTGAAATATTGTTAGTTTATACTTACGGGCTGTCGGGCTTGAAGGTAAAGCTGTAACAAAATACATATTTACTAAATTAATATCACTTCCGATTTCTTTCAACTATTTTTACATTATAACATGTAATAAGACAATTTATTTTGACAATTTTGACATTTTATTTTAATAGTAAAAGCAAAATTACTAATTTTGTGTTGCTGAGTTCATTCTATGTATCGTTTTTCACATTTTCTTGACATGGACTACAAATACAGGTAGTAATAAAGTAAGTTTTACCTTATACATGTTAGTTATTATTTAATGTAACTAAATGTAATTTGCAGTAACCATACTTGTTTAATATTTATTTTTCAATTTCTTTTCTAACTAGAGTATTGTTAAATGATTATTTCTAATGTATTCTATGGTGGGGACACAATATCTCCGTAGGTATTTCCTTGTCAGGTTTAGTAGCTTAAATTTGTTTTTTATTTCGTTGTTATTTATATGACTTATATACTTGACAATAGTAACATAATGGCTTCATTGAAATTATTTGTAAAACAATTGAATGTTTTTAAATTGGATTACGTTATATACATACATAATAGAACAAGAAGTTATATAGAAAATTTGTATTATTTGTTACACTAATATAAACTTAGATTTTACAATAAAATATATAAATTAAAATGTTATATTTTTGTATTAGCTATAGGCTATATACATATATACGTTTTGCTATAAAAGAAATTTTAATAAACCTTTTAATGACCTCCATATCAGACACTAGAACACAATAATTATGGTGACTTGTTAACTTTGTTTTATTTTAGTTGTAGCAAGTCAAATTGTTAGAATACATGGCGTTTCCAAATCCAATTTCATTGATTTACTGATCCAAGAAAAGGAATTTGCACCAGGATGTTTTGGAGTACTACATTACTCAATAATACAAAATCGAATTTTATGTGAGACTGCTTCAGTCATTGCCGTGACCTTGCTATTTTTAATCTAAGTGTCTATTTTCATGTTATTTAGTTTTTTAAAATAAGTTATTTATTTGGTATATGTTTTAGTGGTATATGGAGTCCTGTGAAATTTCTTTATTTTATTATTCAGATTATGTGATATTATTCAGATTTTGTGACGTATCTTATGCAATTGTATTGATTGTTTACAAGATAAATAAAATGAAATGAAATGAAATAAGTACCTTTATTTGTATGTACAAAAATACAAATTTAATTTCAAAGACAACTAAGTAAACCATATTAAAGACTGATATAACAGAAATAAATACATGTATATTTTGACAAAAAGTATAAACTTGACACATGAATAATAAATAACAGCAAATGTGGTTAAATAGTTTACTAGCACTTAAATAAATCTGTTTTCAGCATCACAGTTTTATTATAGCCTAATTTTGTTTTATATAAAAGTAAGTATACAATTTTATAAATTACCTAGATTAAATTATACCTAGTTAAAAAAGCTAACTTCTAATTTGAGTTTCAAACATTTAAAAATACTTACTGCATGGGGGGCATAATTCATTTCCAGGGCATCGAATCATAACGAAAATAGTATATTTTTTGACGCAACCTGCACACTTGACAGCTATGAAATAAAATACAAATTAAACTCGTAGAAACTTGCATTTTATGTTTATCAACAAATACAACAACTGTTTTGATAAGATATAAACATTCAAGAATACAATTAAGTTTACCTGAAGGGACTTTGATTGTAACTTGTATATTTGCCGCTCTCAAAAAGCTATTTTAGGACACCCCACAACAATATATATATATTAAATGTAAAGGGGGTTTGTTTGTTCGTGTTACTTTGACTCCGCAATCCACCCTAGAAGCCCGATTAGCATTATATGGTGTGGTTCCACTCCATTACCCATACATGAAAAAGGGATTCGGTTTTTTAGCTCAAGGATAGGCTACGTATATAGGAGTGTCAAAAGAGCGTAATTTATCAATTAACTTGCTGTGAAGCATAGGCGTAACCAGGGGGGGGGTTTCCCCCCCCCCCCCATGGAAAAAATATTTCGGACTTTGTTTATATTAAAATACCTAACTTGTTTTCAACACCTATGCAAATGTTAAGCTATAATAAACTATCAATATATTGCTGACATTATCTTTGGTTGAATTGGGCACTGACACTTTATTTTATTTCAGTGTATCAAAGTATAGTGTTCTAAATGAAGCACACGGCGTTTTCCGCCACAGATTATTATTTGCCGTCACCGTCATATCAATAGTAGCGCGAAGGAGGGTATTACGATTACGATCTGTTTATTTGCCGCTGACAGTAGCTGTGCATCCGCTCGCTGCCATTACAATCGATGGATTTTCCATCGTCTCCGCCGAAACAATGGCAAACGTGACCAAATGCACGCCAATTTTCCTTATTTTAGTATTTATTTCGTAGAATACTATCCTTCAGCCTCGTGTGCAGTTCGTCAAATGACGAAACCGACATTCTTAAATAATTGAAAAATGTTTCTTCTAGTTCCTCAAATCAGGAAACTCAGTTTAGAATGCTCCAAAAACTTCTCTTCTTTTATTTATTGATTGGACGAACGAAAATAAGTATATTTTGTTGCTTCCTTTTCAATTGGCCATGGAATAACAATAAATCGAGATTTGCTCTCTGTTCATATCAATAAAACATTAAAAGAAATATTACATAACACACTTTGTGATTAATGAACTGGACACTTCAGAATCCCAATGAGGCTTTTTATGAGCAGGGACGGTAACTAATCCACAATCGGCAGAAAAAAACGCTGTGTGTTCCAAGCCTATAAGGTTAGAGGCAGCGCACGGAAATATTTGGTGGGGGATGAATCATGGTTGCTATTCTAAATTATTCTAAAGTACAAATGCATCACAATTAGAAGTATAAAATTATACACACCTATATCGCTTTAAAATACTTTTGGGAAGCCTAAAACGTGTTATTTTGCATCTTAATTTAACCCTAGAACCGGCAAAGTTAACGAAAATGGATTTTTTGGCGTTTGCAAGCATTTTTTCAAAAATTCGCCAAAATTAGTAAATGAACCATAATCCAAAAGTATTTCACAGCTTTTTTATAGAGAAAAGTTCAAAGAATTTATATATGCTAGTAAAAAAATTATAGATGTAAAATTTACAAAGTTATTAGCTCAAGAAACAAAAAATGTTCAGTTACGAAAGGTATAAGTTCAACTTTAGGTCTACATAAAATGTAGTAAACATTTTTTAAATTTTTTCCAAAATGTAAAATAGTTTCGTAATTTAGTTCTAAATAGAACTGTATGAAAATATTTATGAATTTCAAATGTCTTATTTTAAAAACACCAGTTTTATGTTCCTACTACAAGACTGCTATCAAAACTATGCCAAGTTTGAAACGTAATTTAGGAATATATGTATACTTTACTCAAAAATATAATATTATTATAACAAAGTGTAGAGAATAAATCAAAGAATTGACAGTTACACTTACAGAATTTACAGTTATACTTGTAAATTATCTTTTCATAAAAGTGTTTGACTTAGAATTATTTGAATAACAAAAGCGAGGAGAAATATAGAAACATCACACACATGCTTGGTATATAACGGTCTGATATGAAGCTGCATGGGGAATAACCGTTAATTTGAAATTACAGCCTTGGTTTGACACCCAAACGATCTCATTCCCACGCTCATAGACAACAAACCTTTCGAGCAAAACATATTTGGTTCACATTAAATGTTAGCTTGAAGCATTCACACACATCTCAAAATATGTCTAAAAATAGACTTCTATCACACAGATATCACGTGTAATTAGTTAGTCTGTTTATTGGTAGGAAAACTGACCAATTGCAAGGGTCTACAAAACGCCTCACAACTTAAGAACTATTTGTCCGATTTTTAATTGGATGGCAGATTTAGATAGGGTAAAGTGTGATGCATCCATTAGTATATAGATGTACTCAGAAAAAATACTGGGCTGGCTGTAGGGGGGTACTTAGAAACTGGAAATTAACGGCCATTTCAGTAAACCCATTTGCACTTCCATTATTTGATTCTAGGATACTTACAAAATTGTTTTGCATACGTTAACAAAATACTGTATGCTGCTGGAACCATTTTGGGGAATTTAAATGATGTAATCACTAGTCATCTTAACAAATTTAACTAGCACCATCAAATAAGTTTGAATATATTAAAATGCTTTTGATATTTTACACTGTATTACCAAAATCTCAAACTGCCATTAATTTCTTAACGCCCCTTTAATTAGGGTCACGAAAAATGTACTTCGTAAAAGCCAATGTGGATTATGTGGTATCAATTTAGAAATGTTAAGTACTAAAAAAGTTAACTATTTGGGACATTGGAAATATTACAATCGGAGGTTGTACATACTTCAGGTATTATGTTAGGCATTATTTAATTTTGACAATCTTATAGTCTCTTTTTATTAGTTATCGTAAGTTTTTCATGAAATTAAATACACCAGAGGTATATTTGTATCAAACTTTCAATTCCACTCAAATTGTTATTATTTATATCTATTTCAATAGATACTTACAATCATTTTTTGGGCCAGAAGCCGGTGAAGGAGGCTTTGGATGTTTTAACACGTCTGAAAAAGTTAGGATATAATTAACAACCATAAATATAGCTAATAAAACAATTATGAAGTGTTAGAAAATGGTAATAAAATTTATTAATAATTTTTGAAATATATATTTATTTAAGAATATTTATACAAACTGTTTTATAAATTAGTAAAATAAGGAAAATATTAACTCTACGTTTATTTTAAGTAAATTCTTTGTTTATTAAAAATACTATTCAAACATACTATAATTCTAAATTTTAGTAATGATAGTTGTTTATAAGATCATTTTAAATCTTAAAATGTTACACAAAATGTAGTTTTGTTTATATTAAACTTATTTATACTTGCAAATAATTATATTTATCTGCACAATTGGATTATGCTATTTTTATGAAACTTACCCGAGTCTTTTTTATAGCAATATTGTTTCATCTCTTACAAAATTACCTGAATAGTTTCCACGAATCATTTCCCCAGTATCAAGATGGACAATCAATGGGGTTTCTGCAAAAAACAATAAAATTAATATAAACCCTTAAAGACTATATGTGTAAACCTAAGTTTAAGAAATAAATAACCTAATTAAAAATGTTATTAAATTGTATTACATTTTAGATGCATTACCATCTATAATCATCTTATAAAAACAGAATAGAATATTGATGAAATAAATCTACAATTACTACTAGGTAATAGCATTGAATATATATTCAATGGTAATAGGTATAACTAAAAAATGGCGACTGATTTTCCTACAGACATCAACGTCGCAGGTCTACACAGCTACGACACGTGACGTCATTTCTTTCCATTCATACCGTTGACCCCTTTTATCCTCACACTCGACTGACAAGACACCTTAGTCCTTGCAGGAACAGTTAATTCTAGGAAACCGTTTCAACTGGTCGGTTCTATATTAGGAACTGCTCTTTGTATTTCTTAAAGAACAGATAAATATAACCAACGAAATTGTCGACTATTACCAAATATAAAGTGTTATCCAGGTGCTTCATTAAAAATAAAGCTATTATTTACCATTCAATTGCACTAAATAAATATCTATAATTTTAAATGCGGAACCGATACACAGTACGATCGATGCTAGTACTAACACGTGAGAGCGGAAACAGAATAGTAGCAGACATCAAAGCATCGTATTATACGGACTCGGAATGTAAATAACAGAACAGGTGCCAGGAGCGGGAACAGCTAGTCTAGGCTCACTTTAGTGGTAAATTTACTCCCTTTTAGTGGTAAACGATATAAAAATATGATTAGTATCTATTCTTGGATAAGTTTATTTTTAATATATATTTTAATTAAATTTACATTTATTTCAAATAAGTAATACAATAATTATAAAAAATATATATACACTGTAGGCATATGAATTTAAAACAAATACATCTGTTAATTTGATTACTTTTGCGAATAATTATTTTAAATTGTTAATCATACACACCACAAGTAATGTATCATGATACCTACCATCGAGAGTTTCAAGATAATTTCTTGCAGAAATACCCTCACGCATTTCGATATATTGAGCAGGAGCTGTAATAAAAATTGTGTGTGTTAAAAACGTAGGTACACTAGCATTACAGCGCCTAGCCTAAAGCTGAGGAAAACTTTGTTAAAATAATGTAATTACCTTAATATGTACTTACTTATTTCAACCGGTTGCGGACATGCATGACCTGTAACATGAATATGTATTTAATCTGTCATCGTTATTACAATAAAAATATTTATACACAAACTATTATTTTATAATAGTATTTTAATTGATTGCAACAAATATAATACATATTATTAAATTTAGTTTCGTCGTTTTAGTAGTATTTTAACAACATTTCTTTATACCTGCGTGTCCACCTTTTTTAAGAAAATAAATATTTGTTACTTTGAAAATAGTTTTAATGACTTTGCACTGACAAAATAAAAATAAAAATTTCTTGCTATTAATTTTATGTATAGGTTTTTCAAGCTTTGTTATGACTAAGAGAATAAATACATTGTTATAAAAAACATATTTAGTTTGCACGACGTATAAAGTGTATTCCAGTAATAATTATAAAGTGAGTCTCATGTAAAAACATAGTTTACATAAACTACAAGAAATGGTTTCTATTTGTACAGTAAAATAATTAATAATAACAGTGTGAATATTAAAGCAATACAAACATGTATGACCAGCAACTTAACAAATTGACCTAAATGAAGAATTTCTAAAATGAATAAGCAATAAAATATTAAGACATATTAATATAAATTGTTTTACCTTAAAACTGTATTTAACTTTCTGGTCGGCGCTAGGGCATATTGTCTCTTACATAGGCAAAGACAATTCGCAGCTGTTACGAATACATGGGGTGCGTAATGCAAGATATATTTGAGTTATATTAGTTGTTAGAGTTAGTGCTTTATATGTAAAGGTATTGGCCAGCAAGACAGACCAGGAAGTATAATATGAATACGGAAATAGTAGCAAGGTCGAGTGAGAGGTCGTTCAACGCTGAACACGGAACTCGCGTTGATATGGTTTGTTTTGGAGATGTCATCAAGGAAGCTTTGGGTGAGATCTATACTGGAGCTTGACATACGGACGGGACCAGTCTGCTAAAGTGTGAGGCCGGAAGCGAGTTGGGCCAGTCTGTTGTGAAAAGTGATGACGGGAGACCGAGACAGAAGGATCTCTACACAGCTCAAAGTTTGTACCATTGGAACGTCCAGGAAGGATCTCGAGTGAAGGAAAAGCAGAACGTATTGAAGACAACACTGTGTGAGCGAATCAAAGTATTTTGGTCTATTGTTAAAGTCACGTTGAATTCAGGGTTTTGGGGTTGTTAACATAAACGTAACTCGCTTTAGTTGCCGATATTGTACATCCAGTCTGTCTTGTGAACCCAATACCTGCTATAGGAATTCTATTGTATATTATTGTTAGCCGATGTTAAATAGAAGCTTAGTTATCGAGTTAAGATAATTGTGTGAGTAAATATAAGATAATCATCACTGAACCACTGTCCATTTTTATTGATCTGTCCCTTATTTGTTATTAACATAGTAAAGTAGTGTTTGAATCCGGGTAAAGAGGGTGGAAATCCGAACCCTGTGCAACGGAATACATAGGTATTCTCTAATTACACTATAAGACACCACATGGTAGGCAGGAGCTATCCTTGAATCGCGAACAACGTTCGTAAATGAGTGTCAAAGCTGACGATGTCGAAGTTTCATCCGAAGAGCGGCCAACATGCTACCCTCGCCCTAACTTGTATGCAATTTTTGTTGTCCTTAATGGAAAATATAAGTATACATTTGTTGTATTTTCGTCACAATTTTACTGTTATTTCATGGCTGTTTACTGTAGTTTCAAATAAATAAGTGTTTGTCAATTTTATTATTTATAAGAAGTAGATCATTAATTTTCGTACACAGGTACAAAGGTAGGTAGGCACGTCTACTTTCTTTTTCTCTTTTTTGGCTCTTAATATGAAATGTAAGTACACATTTTAAATATTTCATTTCAGTCTATATTTGTATTTATTGTCGTTTCTTTGATGAACTCGGACTAAAACTTCCACAACAGGATGATTCCGAACGTACGTAATCGGATACATTCGGAAATAATCGTACCTTTAAGAAATTAAGAGCACCTTAATAATCGGAATCACCAAGAATTAATTTTATTCCGGAATCGCATATATCAATGGTGTACAAGATGCACTTAGAGGCTAAAAAAAGTGATATTATTATAAGGCGGCTAAAATGCGCACCCGCCAGTAGGTTAAACAACTATATTTTAAACTAATTGTAACAATTATAATTCTACTCTTTATATAACCTCACTATTTCTAGTTAATATATGTTTAATCTCGAATTAGCACACCAGGAACTATAATACTTGCATCACGTACATTATAGAATATATATACCTGGTTTCTGCAAAGAAATATTGCATTACATAATATTGAAGACTTCCTTCAATAAAACAGACCTCTCGTAGGCCTATACTACCTTCATAAGCATAATCATATGAAGCAGTGGTAGAACAAAGTGTAGATTTTTCCTCTTCTTTATATTCAAAGTGAATTATTTATTTAACTATTCAATGGATAAAGGTTACAGCAATAAAATTTGTTGTTTACTACACTTTTACGGATATATTTATCTAGGTTTTGTACTTGTAAATCTCGTTTTTCTTATTTAACAGAGAATGGAGAATTAAAAGATAAAAAAAGTACATTTTTATGTATCTAATTTTGACCGTATCGTGTTCTGTTATGTAAAAAAAATACTTCATGTGTTTTCACAAGTTTTTGTTCTTTCATTTTGTCTAAGTATAAATATGAACTGATGAAACAAATATGATGTAAAATTTTTAAATATTCTGAATGATTGGGACTTATTATTAAACTAGCTTAATTTTCTTAATGATTTTTTATTCGACATACTTACCTTTATTTACATGATTTACCTTTGTCTCGCGCTTCACAAAGTGTGTAACCTGACGGACAGGGTTCATCTAAACACATAAAACACAAGATACGTCAAATACCTTATGTATTTAAATTATGTAACATTAATAAATATGTAAATATAATTATATTTTATAATATTTACCTGTACGAGGTGGATAAATGGTAAATCCTGGAGCGCAAGGTTCTCCTAAAAAAGAAAAATGTATTTACCATAATATCATAAGTATTTTAGCAGAATCATTTCTATTCACATTAAACCTTAGTAGATATTCCGTGCCGTTAGCCGAAAGTAGAGGTTGGGGCACTTGAGAACAAAAGTGGTATAGGCCAATGAGAGAGCCGGATTCGGTCACAGAACAGTAACCGGCCAATCATCTGAGGCATGCTCCCTCATGTCCCCACCCTACCCACGTTATTATATAAATAGTAACGATATTTTTTTTTATGGTTTGTATGTCAAAGTGTTAACACTATACTATAATTAAGTGGTGATGCTACCAAACAATCACACACATCTTTTATTTAAACATTATAATGTAAAAGCTTGAATTGCACTTTTTACTTATACTAGCATTGAATTTCAGTTGTAAGTACTAAACAACTCCCTATTTGTTTATTGTTTTCAATTAATTGCATGTTTTAAATTATAAAAGAACTTATTCGTTCAGTGTCTCAGCTGTTAGATTTAGTTATTTAAATGTAATAATTCGTGATATTTTTACATATCTAAAATATTATACTCTTGGAATACAGCAAAGAAAAAACTGACTGAAATTATAGCACAATTTTGACGCACTAAAAGAAAATAATGTTTAAACGAATTTTGGCTATACAAAAGTTAAAACTATAATTTTATTTCATAAATTATTTTAATTAGATTGAACTTGATCCTTAAATTTTATATTTATAGTAAAGAATTTTGTAAAAAATTATTAGTATTATAAATATAGACTTTCGTTACCAGGTGTTTTCTTCGGACAGTGATCATATTCTTGAGGACACCCTTTATCTGTAAAGAATTAGAAAAATAATTTTAATGACAGTAATAATGTAATTGCTAAACCAATACTCATCTCAATTATAAATTAATTCGTCAAATGTTATTGTTTAAATTGATTTCTTCAGATTAGATATAATTTACTTAAGTATAGGCTAATAACCAATGTGTTTACATAATATAGGCTAGTAACCAATGTGAATATTAAAGTAATTAAATTACTATTAATAATACCATAACTAACATTGATAACATGGTTTTCTATAGTTTTGATATTAATTACATAAATTATCTAATGCTAATTATTGTAATTGTATTACAAAAAGTTTACAAATTTTATAAGTTAAAGAACTTTCAATTTATATAAAGTCAAAATTATATAAATTTAAGGCATTTTCGTTTCTTTCAATAAGTACACATAAATGCATATGAAGTTCTGAGAAGCCATAGGGTATAAGTGTAGCGAAGTTAGTTTTCAGAAAACTCAGTTTAAATCTAAACTGTTATAATCAAATCCACGTAAAACTATGATCACTAAAACTAGTATATTTTTAATTGCTAGTTTCTAGACTAAAATAATAACAACGATTGATTTGATTTTCATCCTCTTATACTGTGTTATCAGCCAATATTTGATACAAGTTGTCACTTACACCCCTGGTTTGAATGGTGTTAACACGTTCACTGCTAAGGACGCATATGTGAGGACGCACTGAACACTATGAGAAGGGCCGACGCACAGTGCATTGCACGCCAACCCCCTTATTGGGAGGTATTTTCAATACACAATGCACTGCGTGCTTTGCACGCCAACCCGCATATTTGGAGTATTTTCAATACAAAGAGCATTGCGTGCTTCGCACGCCAATTTTAAACCTATGTGCTATAGACGCACATGTGCATCTGCTTTAAAATATTAGTGATTATTACGCAAAAAAGTTAAAAAAATAAAATAAAATAAAGTAATTTCTACTCATTTAGGCTGTAAATATATAAAAATAAAATGTCAGCTCCTATCATAGGAATTACGAAATTTTCGTAGCAATGAACGTGTTAACAGGAATTAGATGTTATGTAATAAAACATAGGTCACAAGTAAATTTAAAATGTAAAGTAAAGTGACTTGCATCACATGTATCTCTTGACTTCTAAGCCAAACAGTTCTTCTACGAAGTAGTTTTTTTTGCCACAGATAGGCTTACAGTTATATTCCTTGGCTACGAGAATTTTTAAGTGTTGACGAGCTAGTTTCTGCACTTAACTCCATTATAAAAAAAAAAAATATTTGTTCCCCTTGGCTTCTCAGCCCTTCATATGTAGTAAATTTTAACATTTTAAAACTAATTGGATGCAGATAATTTTTTGTATCTGCCTTATAATTATTAAAGAAATAATATCTGTTTCCTCCAGCTGGTCTGCATTAGCAAGAATAAGCTTTGTAGTAGGACCTATCCAGCTAAAATAAAGGGCTGGCATTGAACCAGATATTTTAATTTAAAAGCACCCAGTAGCCTATAACATAAATATACAAAATATTACACTGAGCAAATTGCACTGTATTTGGTTTTGCAATGAAACAGTAATTTTTTAAAATCATTTTAATGTGTTAGGTGTCTTAATTATTTCATTTTATTCAGGAGAAATGTGTCAGTAAGGATTAGCATTAATATATTGTTACTGAGTCTTGATAGGAAGCGTTTACTAGAAATCAAATCCAGTAAATCATGACTGTAACCATATATAGTGAAATTTAAGATAATTATTTAGTACACTATGTGTATATATTAGTATACTGAAATTTAAGCAACAGAAACTTCATTTTAAATTAGTTGTTTCATTTCACAACCATAATACTTCAAATATTCCCGACTTAAAAGACAATAAGAGGTAAATATATACTTGACAAAACTTACTTTTATGAATGCACAACTTGTACCCCTCTGGACATTTATGCACTAAAACAACAAACAATTAATATGTTAACCAATAATATCAAATTGTATATATATATTTATTTATTATTTTCTAAGTATATAGCAATATAATGCACGTGAATTACCTGATGTAGGCGGACATTCCATAAAATATTTCGGACATCTTAAATCTGAAATCAAAATAAATTAGATTTTGACATGGGTTCTTGTTTTTTATTTACTACTCCGTGGGTTCTATAACTATGCTTCAATGGGGACAACATGTAATATATTTAGAGATAGCCATGTCATTAAAATCAAAATCATGTTGCTTGTAATGGTAGGGCATATTTGTTGAGGAAATCTTTTAAAGTGCTTATTTTATCTTAGCGTTACACGAAAATATAAATTTGTATCATGTGTCACCAATGCAGAAAATAATTTTAAATAAAATATAACAACAATTAATTATAAACTTTCAGATTTTACCACAACGTAATGTGCCACTCTTGGGAGTAATAAGGAATTTTAAATTTAGAACCTACGGCTGGAACGGAAACAAAAGAAAAGATGGCAGATATTTAACTTTAACGCTATGTTATTCTTACTTTATTCCTTTAAGCGGCGTGATTTACCGATTTATAAAACGTTGCAAAATACCTATAAATATTTACAGTTATTTTTTGTTTTATAACAAAACAATATTACTTATATAAATAAATATTAAATATTCATATTAAAGAAAAGCAATTAGTGTTAATTGTTATGTATTCAAAAATGCTACATAAACAAAATATTATTTGGTCATTACAAAAAATTCTACAAAAT
>JAGFPH010003630.1:78665-104265 GCA_018207615.1 Philaenus spumarius | reverse complement strand
CTTGGATTAAATAACAGGTACAAAATAACGCAGTTTAAAATGATAAACAGTTAATATAAGTCAACGCATTTGAGTTTATTAATTCCTTATCAATAAAGACAGGGAAGAAAGTAGCCTATTTGAGTTAAATAATTTTTATTTTTATTAACATAAAGCCTGCTTTATATTTTTTTTGTGTCATTAGCTTTTTATTAAAAAAAAACGCGCACATACACGATCATAAATATCAGGGAGCAGAAACGTTCTAGAGTCTAGGTCTAGAGCAATTGAAACTGTTCTCTACAGAATGAAAATAACAGTGTTCTTAGTAGTAGTGATAGCATTCGCAGTATCAACTCTAATGACAACAGAAAGCAAGAGCGTAATTGTAAAAATACAAGGAACAGTGTTCTTGGTAGCGGTGATCACATTTGCAGTCTTACCTCTAACCACACAAAGAGCAGGGCGTAGTAACGTTCAAGAGCTCAGTACAAAGAACAGTGTTCTTAGTAGCAGTGACCGCATTTGCAGTCTTACCTCTATCCACCAAGGCATAATAAAAAAAATAGAGGTGATGAATAGAGGTGTATGATTTAAAATGATGTAATAATACATTTTTTTGTAAATTGTAAAAGTAAAGTTAGAACTGATTGTAAACAATACAGGTACAGAATATTTCTAATTTTAAGACTTACTTTGGCGTTTGCAGAAATCCGTTCCAAAAGGGCATATCTGTTCTGAAAAACAATAGTTACAATCATTACCATCAAATACACATTACGAATTAAAATTTTTCTAAGACGAAAATGTTCTTTGTACAGGTAAAATTTTCGCAACTTATAAAATATATTTTGTTTGGTAAAGTTTCTAAATGAAAATGGTTTTAATGGCTTAAACGACCTGATTAACGGTACCTTAATCTGAGCATGAGTTTAAATTTCCATTCATAAAAAATTATAAACCGTTTTTTTTCTAATTTTCTTTAGTTTTGATTTCCTATAAACAGCTCACTGTTAGGTTATACGTAGACAAAAATTCATTTATTTGATTTGTGGACCACGGTTAACTGAAATGAAACGATATGTACTTTCTAAAATTATAAAATTAGTAGTGGATCATAATAAATATATGGTAAATACTTGCAAATAATTCTAGCAATTAAATATGCATTACTTACATATTTTATGTAATAATCGCGAACACCATTTATCAGACTAGTAAGTTTGCATTTTACAAATAACTAGTTTTTATTAATTTCTTTAAATTTTAATTTGTACAAGTAATTTATTCAATTATTTAATTACTAATTGTGTTTAATGTAATTAATTAATTATATGAGTTAGTACTCGTTTACGCCTACAATAAATGTGATACATATTTTTGTCATGCAAAGTAATAAGACATTTTCAATTTCATAGTAAACTGTCAGCTTTGGCTGAGTGTAGATACTTTTTTCCGCAAACTGCGTTAACTAAAAAATCTTTATAAGGTATTGGATGTATAACTGGATTACTGTAGAAATGCTATGGCTTTGACTTACACCGTAAAACGGATTATGATAAAGATTGCTATTTATTATATTCAGGCCAAGTTGAACCTATTGCTAATGTCAAAGTATTACATACTGAGCAAAAAGGAAGAAAATTAAATAGTATTAACATTTTTTAAATGAACAGATCTCTGCTCAATTCAAATGGTGTCCTCCTACGAGCGCCCTGTCCAACGAGCGCCATGTCCATCTAGCGCCCACTCTCGGGTTGACGAGGGTCAGAGAGAGGTTGACAGGTCTAGGAGCTTTCCAACGAGCGCCGAATTTCTGTGTCACTCCCTTCGACCACCTGTACTTCTTGTAGTATTTACTTCTGACCTAAATATGAATCCCCTCAAATCAGCTACAAATGTTATAAAACCCTAAATTAAACGTAATATAAGCATGCGTATACCATGTGCGATGATTCGTGACAGGCCCACCTTGATTTAGAGGTGCCTTTGATTATAAGTGGGCACGCAATCCTGGCTGACGCTAACAATGAACCTTTTCGCACTTTTCTTCCACTAATAGAATATTTAAGAGGTATTAAAGTTGACATTTTCTTTAAACTATTCAAGTTATATTTAGAAATATTAAATCCGCTTTTGAGGGGGGATGCGGAATACTACCCCCCCAGGTGAAACGTGACGTCACGAAATCTGCCAACTAACCAATATGGGAGCCGAGTCCAGAACCTGCATGGGGGTTACTTTTCGGGGGGTAGTATTCCGGCGACCCTTTTGAGGGAAATGACCTAATACTGGCATATTAAATTGTTTATACACGTGCTTATAACACGTATGGCACCGCTTACAAAAATTACCGTTTAATTTAGGACAGAATTGAGGTGTTTCATATTTAGGTATCTACAACTTACTAGAAGCAGTGATTCAGTAAATATAGCACCTGATAAAATACGAAATAAAAGATTTGTGAGGTATTTTGTTTAAGAATATTTTTGGAAATAATTTGTTATATTTTTATCATCTTTTTAGTTCTAGTTTTACAAATCTGACAACGGCTATTGAAATAACGTTACTGTAATATTATAAACTATATATCGTTGCAATTATCTATAAGAAAGGTTTTAAATACAAGCATTTGGGTAATATTTAAGGAGTGTTTTTCGATGTCACTGATCGTGTCAATTCATCGATCAGTAAATACTAACAAGTACAGGTGGTCGAAGGGGGTGACACAGAAATGCGGAGCTCGTTGGAAAGCTCCTAGACCTGTCAACCCCTCTCTGACTCTCGTCAACCCGAGAGTGGGCGCTAGATGGACATGGCGCTCGTAGGACAGGGCGCTCGTAGGACAGGGCGCTCATAGGAGGCAACCATTCAAATGGTTCTAACATAAATGAGAACGGGCACATAACCTATCCCCTTTGTTGAACTCCATTGTACTTACACAACGTATCAGCTTTCCTCCTCAGGTACTTCAAGGTTAGGCTTCCCTTGCAATTCCACCCCACCCTCATAACCTAGATCTTGGTGTTGGGTTATTTCTGTAAATTTTAGTTCTTACTTCTTATTTGTTTGAAGATGCTTAGCTTCGAAACAGCTGTAGAAGATATATTTTTGTCTCGTTTTGTGAAATGAACGTATAAGTTTCAATTATATTATATTGCACGTGAGTACTCACGTCTGTTGATACTTTTTGTCTTTTTCTCTCACTAAAACCATTGCAATTTCGGGCATGAAATACCCATCATCAGGTTTTATAAATATATCACATACACAAGAACATAAAAACACACATATATTTAACTCCGTGTGGAGATCGTTAAAGTCAAACACGCACTTTTTTATTTCGAGCATTGGTGTGCACACCGCATCAGTTGTTTAAGATGGTACTGATTGAAGTTAGGTTATGCAACGATTATTGGACCGTGTCCCCCTCCCTTGTCTTGTGATTAGCGCATCATACAATAGGTTTGACTTAAATGACAGCTGATCGTTCATATGTTGTTGGGTTCAGCTTTTAAACCTTTGTAAATTTCAAATTCCTCTAACGCGTTTAGAGTATTCCCCTTTTTACATTTATGTAATATAGGTAATCATGTTAGTGTTAATATCAGTATAAGAATGGAGGTTATTGATAAGATGTTCGGCATAAGTGGATTTGATAGCTCTAAGTTTGCTAGGTGACAAATGTTCTTTGTACCTATTGTTAAATGGACGTCCTGTTTGTCCTATGTAGAAACTAGGACAATCATTGCATATTAACTTGTAGACACCGATTGTTTTATATTCGTCGAATTTTTCTCTAGTTTTTGGTTTGAGTAGAAATTCCAACTTATTAGTGATACGGAACGTGAGAATGATGTTATTATTGGCCATTATATTCCTTAAAGTGTTGTTGAAAATGTTACCATAAACACATGAAGCATATTTTTTCTTTTCACTAGGTATTATTACACTTGGTTCCACAAAGGATCAACAGACGTGAGTACTCATATGCAATATAATATAACTATATAATTGATCCGTGGTTAATATGATTGATACAAATTTAAAAAAAGTTTCAATTGTTTACAATATTTTGGAATTTCTACATTTGTGTAGTATTTGTATTTTGAAAGTTAATTAATAGATTATATGTCGACTCTTTATTTTAAATTTTTGTCCGAACACTTTTATATTTTATTTATTTGTAAGTCTTAAAAAGTTATTGTTTGAACATCACATTTAAAAAAATGTTAACTGCTCTAACGGATAATGTAATTGGTCTAACATTTGTTTATAAATTTTCTATATTTATTATTATTTACTTTAGTATTGTTCTTATTTGTTTTATATTTGCCATCATGTATTGGTTTTAAATAAAGATACACTTTGTTGTTATTATTACTTTTATTTACAAGTAAATTTCTGCCATTTAGACAGATTTATTGACCTTTATTAATACGTATTAAATTGAAAAACTAACTTGCGCTCTCCCACACCGTCACTGAAATATTAGATTAATACTCAGGTGTCTAGCCAAAACCTAATTCAACAAACCTAACAAATTTCGAACCCTTTAATCAGTTTTGATAGTTTTACAGTTAGTTACTGTTTCAATCTAGCTATGTTGATAGGCTCGACTGTGCACTGAACATGGTGACAGGAAACAGATGTGGGTGTTTTATTGCAACGTTGTATTGAATTGGTCAAGTTGGCAGTATGCTACTTTCACAGGTGTTGGTTTCACTCAGAGCGGGTCTCGTTTACGGTTTTGTGTTTAGTTTTTCAGTCTATTATGTATAGATACACCTTGTACATTTTCATCTACGAAATGTATAGTTATTGTTTATAAGGGTTTTATTTTTATTTTTATAACTTATACAATAATTAATTGTTCTTAGGAATATAATTTAAACCATTAGTAATTGAAATATGTGTCTTCATTTAGAGGTTTTATTTCTAAAAAATAACTATAGATGCATCACGAAAAACACAAAATATTTGTTTATTCTTTCTTCACAAAATATCTGTCTTATTAAAAATAATAATTTGACTTTATTGAAAATAATTTACTAAATGTGTTCAATACAGTATATAAAAATTGTATAAACTCCTAAAAATACTCTTGGACCAATTTTCGTCGGAGTGGTTGCCATTCCAAGTATTTTTTTCATTTACACACATTGAAATAATATTCCTTTTTGAAAGAAATTAAATTATATTTTTGTTCAATATTGAAATTTTTTTACGGATTAGATCTTTTACAATTCTCTCCTTCCAACTAAACATTACACTCTGAGTACACTTATTCCAATCAAATATACAAGAAGAAGAAAAACCGGCAATATCACACACAAAAAAGTTATACTCATTGATCATAGTGTATCTATAACAATATGATAGTCTTTGCCGAATCATTTAATTATTTTATCTTAATAACTTCCATTTAAGAGTTCTATTTTTTTTTTGTGATCAGTTAAAGCATCATTTCCGAATTTTGATTGTCTATCCTCCTGAAGTATGAACGTACACACAGCAAGAAAATGTCCATAAATAATTGTATTGTATTAAACCGAAACAAGATTTTTTAAATCAGTATATTCCACATATATTTTTGAATTTATAAATACAATCTTACTGTGCTTCGAATCAGTGAAAATACAGTTTAGTGTGTGAAAACACAATTAGCTTATATTTCAAATTTAATCTCACGGCAAAAAATTACTCTGAAGCACCTTGAGTTCCTAGTTATTATTAATACTATCCTAATAGTATTATTTATCAGAAAGATGTAACCTAAACATTTCTTACAAAATAAAGTCTAACTTAATGTAAAGTTGCAACGGTAATACGCATTATCAATAAGTCGACCTAGCAAATAACAATTTTATTTATTTGACAAGCCTGAGTAAGAAATTTATGTAAATTATAATTATTTAAGACCTTCCGGAAGAAAAATTTTTTCTTTGATTATAAAGTCCAGCAACGAGTTACATTTCGTATTGTCTTTAAATGTTTTGGATTGAAATTAAAATATTTATAAGATAAACAGTTAGTGTTTTAAAATCATCGTTCGGATAGCTTTTAGCATTTTAAATTGATTTTTTGTAATCGTTTAAGATGTGTTTGCGAAATTTACAAATGTAGCCTTCTTTTTAAAAGAAAATTCTTACCTACTACAGTTTTACATAAATACACTATAGACTCGTAATAATTTAACGTGTTTAAAAAAAATGTATCGTATGATGTTTTGACATAGTGTTTTACAAGTACTTGGGATAAAACAAAGAAATATTTTTAATTGATTTCCGTGTTGGACGGGTTATGATTATTTACTATGTTAAGTTACTTTAAACAACACATCTGCAATATAAATGCATTACACAATACAAAACTGGAACATTTAGAGTATTTTGTAGTAGTATCGATATAGTAACGTAAGCTGACACACATGTGTACAAAATGTACTAAACGCTTAAGTTACGTGAAGTGAATTTTTATTGTAGGTATTTGCATTAAACATCGCAAGATATCATGTTTTTAATTAGGTTTGATAATGCCTGACAAATAGTCGAAACGACGTAACCCACCAGGAAAAGTACTAGGCTATACAAAAGAACCACAGTGAGCACTAAGTATTATAAAATAAGTTAACAAAGCCAACAAAGAAATATTCATTAATTCTTAATAGCAAATGCAAATACATTACCACTATCACACATTGAACGTACTCTATACCCTCTGAACTTAAAGATGGAAAACCTCAAACCCACAAAAAATTATAACGATGCATATTTTTAACCTAATAATATAAACATACATACAAAATGTTTTTTAGAAGCTCATTTTTTCAAACGAATAAACAAAGTTTTAGAAAAGTTCTCTAAACAATAGAATAGAGTTAATGAATTAATTTTCAGTATACAGGTCACTAATTGATTAAAACACGTTTCTTACCTTGTTTCCGTCAAGTAACCTCTTTTAAACCAATTAAAATATGTTCTAAAGGTAGGTGTATGAATTCAGTCGAGGAGTATGAGATTTATAAGGCTTTCAAGTCAAAATGTGCAAACGGCGAACATCCACTAATGAACGACCAGCTAAATTTCGACTCTAAGACAAGGCGTGTACACCAAAACGTACTTTAAATGTGAAAAATGTGTTATTTGTGTTTTGTGTAATTAATTTATTTTAATGTTTAACGACCTCGGTTGAGTAATTTATTTATTGCGTCTGAAGATGGGATAAATGTCCCAAAACGCGCCTGAAATACAAAAAAAGGTTACAAGGAAACAAGTTAAGAGACTTTATTTTAAGAATACAGTTGTTTGTCAGTTTTGTTCGAGTAATATTAATAAAGTCATAACTTTGAGTGTAATATGAAAAATACTTTTTTAAATGATAATTAATATCATAAATTAATCGTAACAATTGAACAATATGACACTATTGTTAGCTTTCAATGATTTCTCTGTCTTATCTTCCTTGGAGTGTGTCTTTAAGTGATCTGGCATTCATGTTTATTCTGGGGTATTCAGACAGTAAAGAATTAGTCTGGAGAAGAAGTTGAGCAATCCGACTCTCTGTTTTAGTTCTGGAAATGGAAGTAGCTAGTCTTGAGTGTTGTTATTAACGATCCCAAAACCAAATAATATGTGTTTCCCTTTTCTTAACCCTGTCATATCTATACAGGTAGCCCAGGCAGCAGGGAGTTAAATTTAAGTTACCTGGGAAAAAATGCGGGAGAGATGAAACTCGGTAATGTAGTACATTTTGACATCCTAAAAAAACATACGAAGTTTGCGACCCCCACCACTTCGAGCTTACCATATTGGAAAATGGTAGGCATATTCCGATGAGAATTTAATTCTCTAAAACTTTTGTTTCAATAATTTTTCTGTGAAAAAAACATTTTTTGAATTAAGTGCCATTTTGTGTTGTGTATTTATAAAAACTGCTTGAATGCGCTATTATTACCTGAAATTGATAAATTATTTATTATATTATTTTACTATTATTGCTATTATTTGTTTTGTAATAATAAAAGTAATATTATTATTATTTTTAATTGTTCTAGCTTCCACACCAACCGTGAAGTAAAGTTAATGGGGCGTTTTTGAAGTGATAACTTCTATTGGCCCTTTGGGCACTTTTGCTTGACTATATTTCTGAAATCTAGAGTCACGAACTTTGTGCTTAGACACAAGTCAGAGCGTAGAGAGGGAATATAATAGTATATGATAATACGTTATTATAATATTATAATTATTTTACTATTATAATTATAACAGTATAATATTGTAATAAGTATGCTAAAAATAGTGATCATTATAATTATTATTAGTATTTATTTAGTGACTAATGATTTTGAGTGAGGTATTGATGTATGCACTTTATATAGAATTATAATATTTCAATATATAAGAAATAATTACAATAATTATTATAATGTATTAAGTATGCTACATTATATTAAGTATGCGAAAATTAGTGATCATTATAATGTAAGCAGTATTTATTTAGTGACTAATGATTTTGAGTGAGGTGTTAGGGAATGCACTCTACTATAATAATATTATAATGATAATATTTCAAAATATATTTAACGGGTTAACGTTGTGTGTGTCGTCAAGAGTTCCGGCCTTTCATTATGGGAATTAAAAAAAGGCTTTTACAAGAAAATATTCTTACAAAAAAGAGGATCAGCAGTAACATAATAAGATTGGATCAGTATCTAAAAACAGATTTATTTCGCAAAGAAGTGTCTCAGAATCTGGAAATCGGCAGAAATTAGAATTGCCTGCTGATGTGTCTGAAGGTTATGATACGTCACAGGTTGTAAAACCAACAAAGGCAAAATAAAATGTTTCTATAAATACTTTTTCATATTTATTTATTTATTATTACTTAATCAATATTCTGCGATACATACCTTAAACTATTTACTGCATAGTTAAAACATTTAAATTTAATGCATCGGTTGTTATATAACCTTTACCTAACCACTCCAAATAAATAATAATAACATTTAATGCATGTCAAAAAGCACAACAATTAAATAATTGTGTTGTAGTAAGTTGAAAAAGTGTTAAGAGAATTTACATTTATAGAATTAGAACGGATGTGGATTTCATGACAAGCCTATTATTCCTTATTAAAATAATCATTACAAATTGTATACTGAACTTAATCAACTATTTACCTTTAGAATAGTGGAAGTAAGGTTACCAACTACAGAGATAAAAATTAAAAGTATTATTATACGTATTTATTTGGCATTAAGTGGTTCCAAGTCTCTTCTCTTTTGCAAAATTTACGTACCAAACATTTCTAACAAAATGGATTAGTTTCCTAACCAACCCTTACATTACCTTGTTTTTGACTATAAGACCCGCCAGAGATCACATATATTGCACAAAAGGCTAGTAATAAACGCATCTGGATTCAATAGAAGCCCGCACTTTCATACATATTATGCCGGTGGATATAATTTGGAACTACCGTATATAACATAGTAAGTTTGATTGCTCGTATTGTTCCATTGTTTGAACTGCGATAAAATGTTACTTTACCAATAAATTTTAATTGGTAGTAAATATTTTGTATAGACTATAAAACCTAATAATATTCTATAAAAGTTTATGGTTGACACGCATATTAATTTGCGGTATTAGTAAATTAGCGTAATTATGCAAAGCTAAAATTAAGGAAACCGGCACTATTGAAGCAGATAATATCGTTGTAAAAAAAGGGTACATTTTAAAGGCATATGAGTTGCTAAAGACGGTAAATGTAAAGACTGTTTTTATAATGTTAGAACTTTTACTGCATTCAACGATTTAGAGGTAGCACTCTAGACAATTGGTCCGTAATTAGACGTCAAATAATATCAACAACTATTACACATAATATTTACCTCTAATAGATAGTGATCGCCTTGTAAACTGCAATAAAACGAAAGCAATTAAATAATCCTACTTTACAGCTATTCTTTTGGAACAGGGAATTGATGGAAAAAAATAAAAATAATAATTTTTACTTTCTAACCTGATTATTGTGTACTCAAAGAGTACAGTACTAAGATATCATAAACAAAATTTGAAAAAAATAATCAATTGGTATGTTTTGTGACAAAACGACGTCTTGATGAAAATTGAAACCCCTCCATTCCCTGTGTCTAGTCGTCACTTTGGGATAGTCAATAAAACTATTGAAGCCCTTTACAATAAGTTTAAGTAGAGTTTAGTTGAAAATAAATACCAAGAGCTACCTATACATCTTTGTTAAGTGGCATTAAACAAGTTTTTTTCATAAAAACCTGTTTTATTTACCTGCTATACTACAAAAAGGTTTTACAGTATTAAGTATAAAAAGGCTGTTTATCTTTATTAATGCAGCACAACTAAATACCTTCATTCCCTGATTATGCATTTGTGTCCCGTCCGTTACAGATGAAAAATAATAATTTCTCCAATTTGATAATGTTGATGGCAGAAATTAATATAATGTAATAAGCTATGCAATCTTATAATTATTAAGAATATTTACTATTGTGATTACTTCTTTAATAGAACTGAAATATCAACAAAAAGGACAACAGATCACACTCCGTTCCATTTTGTGTCCCGTCCGTTACAAATTTTCTAACTCAAACTGCTCTTACCCTAGAAATATGTTTTAATAATCTCTTAGATAATGATATAAATCAACTCTTTTTAAAACTACACATATGGGCAAGGTTAAATTAAAGTTTGTCATTTAATCTACATTTTACTCTGGATTGCCCCGTCCGGTACAAAAGAATGGCTGTTTAGTGGATAGTTATTAAAGTATTTTATTACTAATCTAGCTGTAATCAATTTTACTACTGCGATGATAATAACGGACATGAATAATAGGTGCATTGTTTTCATAAGTGATTAGAAAATTGTATTCCATTGTGTACTGGAATAACACACTTGTTTGCTTTTAACTCATAAGATATAACTTCCAATCGAGTTTACAGGTAATATATTGTGTTTTACTTTATCATAACTAACACGTATACACATAATTAATTAAACAATTTGAACTAGTACTCACGCACGTGATCTATACAATCTCAAGAGTAAAACTTCAATTTTTCGGAGAAAATGCTGACAGTCAACTAGGTTAAGGCTCTTCTTTACTTTGAAGAAAACTCCCGAGTTTAAAGTATGATTTCAATGCAAAAGGCCTGACTCAAGCAGCAAAATCGTTGAAATATGCATTCGTAATACCGTGTTTCGGATTCTATTTATAAATTAATAATCTTTGAAACTACTTTAAGTTATAAAGAAGGCTTTATATTTTTACGTGTTAGCTTAAAATATGGAAATTATTGCTTAAAACTCCCAAAAAATGCGTTAAAAATAATAGATTTTTACTCATTTAAACTGTTGATTAAAAGGACTTGCCGACGATTTCTTTCAATTATAAGATATAAGACAAAAGCACAAAGCCTTTAAGAATAATTTAAGATGTTTCACAACTTTTTAGGTTGAAAAATTGCGTCCGAAACACGGTAATACGAAGTGCATATTTTTGCTGTTTTACGCAAGGTATAGAAGACCCTTAATTGAGAATCAGTGTATTATTACTCAAAACCAAGAGCTTATTTAGGTTAGGATAACAAAACAAAAGCTAACGAAGGGTGACGGGAAAAAAACGATCAGAGTCCATTTTTTGTGGAAAAGAATAATATAGTGCCATCTTTTAGATAATAATTGAACGACGGGAACCATTGTATGTTTTGGGGAAAAAAGATAACTCTACGGAAGGAAATAAAGGGAAAGATATGAGGTGCCTGGAAAGAACGACCATAGTCCATGCGCTGTCGGCTAATAACAATCAGGGTACAATGACATACACGTGGCCTTGAGTGACACTTCACAAAAGTTAAGTTATTAAAATGAATGTGTATTATTGGTCAATTATTTCCTATTTTTAGAACAGGGGTTGGACTATCTAAGAATTATTGTCTTTAGAGTTTGTATTTGTAAAGTTGCAAAACTTGATATTTTCAGTGATAGTTAAGTGTGCAGTTGTGTCAGTCCGTTAATGTTTTTATTTCTTCAGTAATGTCAAGTGGTTTTATTGAAAATGATTCTTCTCAGGAAAAAGGTCGGCCAGGTAGAGTTAGAAAGATGAAAATGTGGCAAAATTAGTGATGTAATGAAAAAATTACTTGCTACCACTCATTAAGTCGGAGAAGACTGTAAAAGTGCATTCGCTAAAGCTGATTTCAAACCATATTTTTCTAACGAAAGGCAAAGAATTATTTCGCGTTTTAATCAGTTGGGAGACTAGAATTCTCACAGCCAATATTTGGCAAGTCGTATCACCATTTTACCTGTTGTTCGAGACAGAACCGGAACCCTGATGACGGGGCAAGTTTCAATAAGTCTTTCTACAGTTATAGAGTCCGGGCAAATATAAATGGCTTGTTAAAAGATGTTGCCTGCTGTAAAGCATTTTTATCTTTGCACAACCAGATGGTCGGGGCACTCACAAGAACAGACGTCATAAGTGGACAATACTTGTAGTTCTTGTGACACTTTCAAAGATAACATTGCGATCACTACGGATAAAATGACCAACTTCACTGACGAAGAAAACAACCCTGGAGGTACTGGAGCGTGATAAGAAGGTCCATTTACTGAAAAGTTTAAAGTTTTATTCCCTGCAAAAGAAGAATAGAAAATAATCACGAAAATCTGCAGAAATTGAAGCAATAGCAATGGATTATAACAAGAAAAAATCTCATTACTCCCATTATTACAACGTATGAGGTTTACTATCATCGCACACTCAACTTATCATTAATGTTAATATGTTGTCAAACTCAAATTCGGTATTTCATACGAACGACGAAAGTGTGATCGTGAGGGTACTGACGATGTATGTTATATGTTGGAACACTTTTTTTGAATATTTTAGACACTGGCATACGCCATTTAATATTTGTTTGTGATTCATGCTCCGGCCGAAATAAAAATTATACGGTAATTCGTTTTCTCCATTACGTTGTGCACAAACTAAACCGATTTGACAGTGTAATAGTGCCATTTCCAATTCACGGACATTCTTTCTTAGAATGCGACAAAAACTTGAGCTTTGTGAATGCCAAATCCTATACTGAAATACCTGAATACCGAATAGATACATGTACTAACGAACAGTCGTATCAAGCCTTTGCCAGCCAAGGGAATAAACTGTGCAAAAGTTATTCATTTTCAGACATGGAATGAGTTTTTGTCTCATTTTTACTATCCAGTGTTGACTAGGCCCATCAAGGTTCCAAAAAATTACATGGCTTTGTTTTATACAAATCTAACTATTTTGGTAGTTATTTTACAGCCATCGTGGTTCCCTCACATAATCGTGTCGCAAAAAAAAAGTTAAAGGCCCTATTACTTTAAATAAGTTGTATAATGTAAAACTGTCTATTAAACCTGCTAAGGTAAAAGATTTAATTCAAGTCACTCAGTTCTTGGTAAACCCTGAAGCTCCTTTATTCTATCAAAGACTGGTTTCTGACACCGGCAGTGAAGCGAAATTTTTTGATGATCCGCCCATTGAGTGAGTAATTTCACACGAAAAAAACATCAAAGACCATCTGTTTTCTTAAAACCACGATTTAATAAGTTTATAATTTTGTGTAAACAATATTTTCTTTGATTATTGTAATAAAATGTGTTGTATTGATAAGTTCCCCGTGGCCCTTCTATTTAAATAACACAAACAAAAATCTATGAAACAGGCTTACTGTATTATAGTTCAAACAGTTATTGTTGTTACGTACAATTATAAATAAAACAACTGATTTGGATTAAAAACTTAACATAATTTTAGGTTAATCTGACATTGAAACAAAACACGTTTGTTGAAATTATTTACGTTTATTGTCATATCAATCAATCTGGCAAATTTACAAATACTTAATTGTTCTTCGCAACTCGTAGTATTTTTAGATTAAGTAAAAGCAAACACAATCAAAGTCTTGCTGTATTACAGGAGGAGGTATTATTAACTGGAGT
This sequence comes from Philaenus spumarius, assembly GCA_018207615.1. Taxonomy (NCBI): domain Eukaryota; kingdom Metazoa; phylum Arthropoda; class Insecta; order Hemiptera; family Aphrophoridae; genus Philaenus; species Philaenus spumarius. The sequence continues at coordinate 90,250 of JAGFPH010003630.1, read as the reverse complement.
TAGATATTATACTGTTTACTTTAGTTAGATATTGTTGTATATATATACAAATTTGTTTGAAATGTCGATTGTTGGTTATTTCAAATATCAATTTGAAATTACAACAGTGGAGGTATTTTAAATTATTGGGATGTAGCGTTTCTATTTCGATCTATTTCTTTACAATATATATGCCTCACCTCTACTCCCACTACACAGATTAGAATCAAGTACGTATGCTCTAATCAATCGTTGTTTCCGTGAAAATATTAGAGTGTACAATATACTGTTTGCATTGTCTCGCCATGAGTAACAAACATGCACTGCCTTCTCCAAACAGCGAGCTTGGGTGGAGTCCATAGTCTTTAATTTAACGGATTTCGTAGTTCGAACCATTTGCCTAGTTAACTTAAAATATTTAATTTGTGTTTGGTTCAGGATTGTGTTTATGGTCTGTCATATAAACAAGTTTATAATTCTATTTACACATTTGATATTTTATAATTTTAACTTAGGTTTAACATAATCGAATGGGGAATATAAAACCATATAAATCGATGTTTAATTTCCATTAGTATAATGTAAAACAAATATTGTGCGGCAGTCTCGAAAAGAAATTTATTAAGAGATGGGTTCAATTAGAAACTATTGTAGGCATTAACAAGGTTTAACTTGTATGGTAATTGCCATTGTTAAAAATGGCGTAAGTTAAATTCGAATTTGAGAAAATATAAGCTGTTAGCTTGCTAACACAATCATTTTATGAGTTTTTGGTGCAGGGGATTCTCAGAAGCAACATTAAAATTAAACCTCACTGTCATAACTTTAGGACGGCACAACCCAGAACGATATGCACCCAAACGACAGGTTCTTTTTTATTCAAATTCTACACTTTATATTATGTTTGCTAGTAAAAATATAGATTGATATCATATAAATATAACACAATTTTCTTTTTTTCACAAATTCTCTAACTTTCGCACGATTTTCTGTTTTTCAAGTGCATTCACTCGAGGTCGCAATATAGTATTGAGTTTTTCTTCGGCTCTTGAAACGATAAAATAAAACAGTTTTATTTAATTCAATACTATTTTATAATGATATCACCATAAAGATAATATATTTTATAAGGATATCACTATAAGGATATCAGATATTTTTGGATCTGTCATTTCTTTATTTTGAAACTATAATACTGCCATTCAAAACATCTGTTTGTTTATAAAGTGATGCATAAAAGGAGTTGTTTCTTACACCCACTTCATTATTAAAGAACCAGAATCCAGTAGAAAGGAAATTTAACTAGTCATGTTTCTGACTACCTTTTACAGTTCCTGGACCAATGCTTTTGAATTCTATTTATTACACTACAATTTGATAAAAAATTAGTTGAAATTTAAATTTAAAAAAAAATAATAATCTGGCAGTTAAGGAGAGGCAATTTGACGATCTTTTGAAAATCGTAGAATAAAAATTAATTGAATATGGATGAAACGAAAGAATGTTTTGGTATTAAGAGTAATTAATATAAGAGTAGAGTCTATATAAATTGTTATACTTTTAGCTTACGTTTGCTTGTGTAGAAATTAAACTATAAAGAAATGCTTAAGTATACGTGTTTTAATTGTACTTATACGTCTTGTGTATAGGTTAAGATTAAATTGTGTAAAAATATACGCACCACTTTTCTGTACAAACAAATATTGTTTATTTTTCATTGATATATTTGTGTTTGTCAGTTTATACATTTTGCACTTCTACCTGTTACTTTCTAAAGTATGAAATGAATGTAATTATTATTATATTAAAATTATATGTTTTCCAGTTAATACATTTAAAATAACATAATCAATAAAATAGCGATTTACAAGTACAAATCATACAACACTAGGCAACTATTTGTTTTATTTTTAGTCTTATTATAGAGTAGTTTGTGGTATAAATACACATGCAATAAACAAATATAAACGTAACACTTATGCTAATGTATTATTGTAAGCTTTCAAGAACGGCCACTCGAAACAAATTTAAACTTTAATTTTTTATTGCTTTTTAAAATATTTTATTAGAAAAACAGTATGACTATTTTTACATTATAATATCAAACAAGTTTTAACTAATATCTTTTAATGTAACCATACTAAAAATAAAAAATCATGAAGTATAAGTTTAACAGGTAACCCGCCACCAAACAGTACTTATAATACTTTTAAAAACGACAGCTGCAGTTTTCACAGATTTATAAGCTGTATAGTTAATAAAAGTCCTTTTAAATTATTATATTTTCAACTAATATTTATACTCTTAGTAAACCCAAAGTAGTTATTTTTATTTTGTGTTAATTAATATTATTTGTATTCTCTCATCACTTGCTTACGAAACCGCATATATTCCTATTATGTTGAATACGTGTAATTACAATTGCTTGTATATTAAATATATTATTAGACCTTTTATATTATTAAAATATCTTTAAAATTACTAAAAATAATCGTAGGTTTAAATTAAATTAAACCTGAATTACAAAATCATAAAGTATTACTTTAACAGGGAACACGTTACCAAACAGTACCTTCCTCAACTTTACCCCCGACAGCTCCGGTTTTCACAGATCTTTCAACCCAACTTTATGGTCCCTTTGAGTGCAATCTGTTTCCGAGTACATGTTATATAAAATGGAATAGAAGAGGCCAACGTCTGTCTCCCAGAGGGCTCTAGAGGCGGGATTGTGCAAATAAGACGTTCCCTTTATTAGCAAAGTTTATTAAGAAATTACTCCAGACTAGGTAATTAGGAAGTCATTTATCAAGAGATTCAGTGCAAACTTTACTATATGTGTGTAAATCTTATCAGTCAGTGTTGTCAACCAACAAAGTTGTGATTAGTTTTTGTTAAGGGAACTTATACGATGTAACAAATTCTGCGATTATTTTTTACAATTTTAAACTTCAATTTAAAATAAAAATAGACATATTTTTAATCAGTTAGTTACAAAAGAAAACCTCATACAAGTAAAATTGGATTCATACACAAGAAATTAAGTAAAATTTGTTCACTAGCATTTAAAATAATGTGTGTTTGTTCAAATAAACTCTGCCTGATTATTTCTTTGTAAACAAAATATAATAATAATTTAATAACAATTTGTACAAACTCCTTTTTTATCAGATTGTAACTTATCAAACAGTAAATTTATTTAATTTAAGTAGTTATAATTTTTAGCGTTTATTTAAATGTAACAAAATTCAAAAATAGGAACAATTATTCAATTCCAGCCTGACCACCAATTAAACACCTTTGTGTAAATTATGTAATAAATCATATTTTACAGGTATAAACGAAAAATACAAAAACTACTTGTATGTAAAAACTAACTGTTCCAGCGATTTGGAAAGCCCGAACATGTATATAAACAACCATTCCAAAATTGTATTGTACCCGTCTTTAAAATTCAAATAAATTAAATGAAATTGCATGGCAAAATAGCCAATGCGTACAGAAAAATGTTGTAGGCTATCATGAAAAACAACGATTACTGATCACCTAACACCACTACTAATTCATTTGTAACTGGGACATTCTACCTTCCACGATGTTCACCTACAATTTATGTTACCTATGACTTCCATGCGCTTTTAAACAATGTTGATATATACTGTTAGTTTAGTTTTGCATGCACATCACAATTAGTTACAATAGACGCTCTATGCGCAATATAAGTTGGCATGTATGTTGAATTTCTAAACCAACTCTTTCGAAAATAAAACAAACACCAAATGTTAGCTTAAGTTTATCTCAATACGTGATTGAAAATCATGGTTTACAAAATCTGTTTTATAGGCTACACTCAATTTATTTTTTTTAACCTGGTAGAATCAATTGATCTTGCTGTTGTCGAATTGTCAACTACACCACAAAAAAGTAAAAAAAAACTCTAAAAAGTTTACCGTTTTTACAAGATGGTCAAAGCTACAAAAAACCTTAAACAAAAGAAGAACCACAATGATTGCACAACTGATAAGACACGAGGTGTATCAGTAACATTACGGCGTAGTCCATCGGAAGGCACGAAAATTAAATATCGATTTCTTAGGAAGTGTTGACACTCTTCGCAAAACGTTAGACGATTTTTTTTCTATTTCTGGTTATTCTGTTGTTTAATGTTTTTGTGAATTTAACGACCGTGTCAAAACAGTAACCTTTTTGTGAGTGAGTTGGTTGTTGTTTGTGCTCTGTTGTGGTGTAGGTAACAATTCGACAACAGGAATAGTAAGTGATTGCACAGTGTTAAAAAATAAGGTTGGTCTAGTTTGTAAAACAGTTTTTTTTTTTAAATAAATATCAAAAAGCCTAAAAAAATGTAATGTCCTTTAGAACAAAAATGAAAATCACATCCAAATAGTTTCAACCGTTGTTGAAATCACCGTGTACAAACGCAAATAGTATGTATAAAATTGTATTATTTATATTTATCCTTTTTACAAGTTAACATTCCACTTTCGAAGTCAGTGTAAAACTTTATTCAATTGCTGCATAACTAATTACAAAAAATAAGTGTTTTTTTACAAATTAAAACTCTTAGATACTCAGTGTTTTACTCAAAATTACTAAATCAATTTTTAATTTTAACAACAAATTAAAAATCAATTAATTATATTATATATAGTGGACTGAAATATGAATAAATTAAGGCCCTTTTTAGTTTGCCTACGGCTCTTATTTTTTATATCGCTACTTTTCTATTATTCATACTTCTTTATACTGTCTTCATGTTTTATTATAAGGTATAGTTTTAAGTTTTTTAAATTTTCCAAATACACTATTTTTGTTTTATCCCAAACGTATACTTGTGGTAGTATATTCCTGTGGTGGCAACAGCTCAGCTAGTAAAACAGCTGTATTTCAAACACCAGTTTTGGGCCGTCATAGATTTAATTCCACTGTCGACGTTGGATTTTTCTTTGTAATAATCCCACTAAACTACTGCGTATGACACAGTAACGTCGAAACACTTCAACACAAAAAAGTAACAAAGGCAAGAAGTTAATCCAAAGGTCTTTGTTTTGTGATGATCGGTGGAAGTTATTAAGTTCAAAATTTAAAAGTACAAAAGAAACATTCACGACTAAGGCCAGTGTTAAACCATCAAATTTCTTTGTCAAAGATCTATGATCAAATTTATTTGATGCAATATTTGATAGGTAGTAATATGCAATCTTTTATCAAAGTTGGCGCACTTCAAATTTATTTGTCAAAGGTTCTCTAAAAGAAAACCTTTGATCAAAGATCTTTGATAGTGTAATACAGGCCTATGACCTAGAGGGCGTGGTTGTGTAATTATACTAAAACATGATTAAGTTATTAATACAAAGTTACTACGTGGTCATCATTCACTAAACACTTTAGATTCAAAATCCAAGTTTTAAGTAAGGCCAAATCGTATCTAGTTTTTTGAAAGAAGAATAGGTCTAATCGATCAAACTCTTGGGAGAAGATTACATTTGTGAAGTTCTTTGCGTTTACCCTTTTGGCTATGATCCGCTATAGAAATTAAGTAGAGACAGGAGCGTTTGCATGTTTACTGCAAGTTATTAATTGTATTTATCATACTGCATTATAAAATTATGTTTTTAATGCACGCGTTAGGTCCGTGTTCATACTCTTTATTGTAGTCATTCAATAATCAGCTGACTTTTTGTATGGTACTAGGATACAGAAGTATTTAAAAAAGTATTGCACGTAAACAATGCATTGCGGTACTTTAAATTTATAACAGCTCAAAAGTTTCAAGGTGCTTCCCAATAGATAGTAGCAATGTCGCGGATAGGTTTAATCACGTTTTATATCTGAAGGAAAAATAATATAATTTAATTAATTAAGTGTTCCTTTGAGTGTGTTCAGTATGATAAAAGGTATCCTTCATAACTTGAAGCTAAAGTGTGTTTTTTTAATTTTTATTATTTTACTCTTTTTGATCTCGTACCACAAACGTCCACTTAAGGTAATAGTGATGAAATATGTTATTCCCTGCCCGTTCTGGCAATGTCAAGATTCAGAAATAAAAATAAAGTTACTTTGGTATCACAAGATAAGTCTTACTTACTCCACCAAAACTACAGTAATTATAAACACTGTTTAAATTGTTTGCTTAGTTGCTAAGTAAATCCCATGTAATCTACAAAAAAACAGCTAATATAACAGCACAAATAAAATTTGATGGCTTTATTCAGGTTCTTACTTAAAGATCTGTGTATATTTTCCCAACTGTAGTAACGCCTTTACTCCTCCACCCTGTTATGTTTGCAATACAATAAGTCAATTAAAGCTTATCGTAGTTTCGATCAGATAAATTTTAACCATAACAGTATGTTTGCTAAAAGTAGGATGACATAATTTACAACTTCTACAATTTATTTACTGTTTGGTAAGGGTGAATTTAGGACAAAAGAGGCGGTTCGGTGTTCATAAAACTATTTCAGGGTTGCATGCTTGCCAAGTAATAAATCTAAAACCCTGGAATACATATAAATAAGTTGTGTTCGGTAGTCAGAGGCATGAGTTGGTTTAAAGTAAAGGAGTTGTTTATTCGAAAGTAGATAAAATGTTCGTTTAAATAATGTCAGTTTTTACTCCGGAACAAACAAGAGCATTCTGTCGCTAGACCATGACATTGTCAAGATTACGGTCTGAAATGGTTTGTTTTGTGCAGAGGGGTACCATGATAAAGTTAAAGTAGCGTTTACAAAGTATTCAATTACTAGCTGGCCCGACCCGGCTTTGCACAGATAGACAAATCAAAGTTAAATGTTTATTAACAAAATATATATTATATCAATAAATATATTACACTATGTATCTCTTATGGGGATTTTTAGTAACTTTGACCTCCCCCAAACCTCCTCTAAAAATTCGATTTTTTTTAAACTCTTTCTTAGCGAACACCTAGGGCCATAGAAGAAGGTACATAATAAATTTCATTCTAATCCATTCGGTGCTTCTTTTTAGTAACTTCAACCCCCCTAAAGCCCCCTAAAATTTCGAATTTTTTGAAAAACTTTCTTAGCGAGCACCTATGGCCCTAGGGGAAGCTACATACCAAATTTCATTCTAATCCTTTCTATGGTTTTAGAGAAATCGTGATTTTGTAACTTTTACCCCCCCCCCCAAACAACCCTAAAATTTCGAATTTTTTAAAACCGTTTCTTGGCGAGTACCTAGGGCCCTAGAGGAAGCTACATACCAAATTTCATTCCAATCCGTTCGATGGTTTTTTGTAGTAACTTTGACCCCTCAAACCTCCCATAAAATTTCGAATTTTTTTAACCCTTTCGTAGCGAGCATCTATGGCCCTAGAGGAAGCTACATACCAAATCTCATTCCAATCCGTTCGGTACGTTTTGATAAACTTTCTTAGTGCGCGTCTAGAGCCTACAAAGAGTATTATTCCCAAATTTCATGTTTGTAGGCCTCGTGGTTTTGGAGAAACTGTGATGAGTCAAAGAGTCAACGGTATTTGGCTTTTATAAGACAAGTATAGATTAGGGGAAGACTTTAATGAATTATTATAAACATATTTCAGTAAGGATATCTTAGACAATTTTACCTTGAGGCATTTTAATGTGAATTCTATTTAGTACCTACAGCTATAAAATAAAATATAACCTCAAACGTTTCTAATACCAATCCATTTGAAACAAAGTTTATTTTCACTCTTAAGTTTATCTGTTTTCATTGTGCATAAAATTCACAAAAAGTTCAAATTCGCAAATAAACACAAAACATTGACAATTTTAAAATTAAATTAAATTTCAAACGTACCCACAAAACCTAATTTGGATAAAGTCAAAGTTCTAGGTCAAGTGATCTAGGTCAAAGTTCTAAACAAACCAGATTGTCAAATAGTTCAAACTGTACAAATAGTTTTTTGGTTTTGACATTTTTATCACAAGATGTGATGTTAGGGTTTAGTAAATAACCCTATTTAATTTTTTTTTGAAAATTCACTTAAGGCTCGGCTCGCTACATTCAAAACAGCGAAGTTGGATACCAATTTCAATGTTAAATAACCAAAACATACCTTCACTATTAAGGATATTTTTGTGTTGTTTTTGTCAAAAAACGAAAGCTGTATTTTTCTTCTTAAAGTAAAATAGATTGTGGGTGTTGGTTGTTAAGGTTTTTTGCAATATTTTTTTTTTTTGTAACTGAGTAAAAAATTAATGAAGTTAACTATTTTTTGCTATTTATATAATACGTTTATGAAAACAATAAAACGGGTTTTGAAAATGTATTCGGCAATCAACATCCGCATATGACAGTACTTCAAAATGAAACCAATTTTTTAAATTATTTCCTTGAATTAACGGAAAAAATGACTTATTCTGTAGCATTGCTCTTATGGGAATTAGATTCAATATGGCGGGAAGGGTAGCGCCCCCTTAATAACTTACACGTACTTATATTTGGTACCTATACAACACAGGACGATGAATAAAACCTTAAAATCCAGGAATTTGTTTGGGTATTTACCTTTAAACCTTACAATTTATACGTTTATAATTGTAAATTTATTTCCCTTATTTATTTCACACATAGTATTACCTTAGTATACATCTACTTTAGCACACCTTCTGATTAACAAACAACATTAAAGTAAGAAAGGCATCGGTATGGAGTGATTCTTCAAAACAAACTACGACCTTATTGAAACATTTTTATTTAAGTTTCTGCCATTAAGTAATTGTAATCAAACATGCCAGAAATTTGCTTCATTTATGGTAATCCTTATTATTATTGCCAGAGATCTTGAAATAGCTTATTCACTATGATATGAAAATTTCAATAAAATTATTGGTCATTAGTGAAAAATAAAACTTGATTTAGTTTTTATTAGTTCTAAAATTATTGTATTTATGGCAATTATACTGAAATATTTTGTTTAAACCAGTAACTAGTGTAAATGATAATTACAGTAAGTTGATTCAGTGAGTGATAATTTTTCTACGTACCATTCGTCATGTTGGAACGCATAAAGGTTATAACAAAGCGGTTGCAATTATATATGACTAGCTGTTGTACCCGTGGCTTCGCACACGGTCCAAAGTTTTGCCGCATAGTAATTAATGTTTATTCACCCCGATCCGGCTTTGCACGGATAGACAAATCAAAGTTAAATGTAGCCTATATTAGCAATAAAAACATATCAATAAATATAGTACACTATGTGTTTCTTATGGGGATTTTTAGTAACTTTGAACCTCCAAACCACCCTAAAATTTAGAATTTTTTGGAAACCTTTCTTAGGGAGCACCTAGGGCCCTAGAGGAAGCTACATACCAAATTTTATTGCAACCCGTTCGGTAGTTTTTGAGAAATCGTGAAGAGTGAGTCAGTCTGTCAGTGAGTGGTATTTGGTTTTATATAGCCTATATATAGATTTGAACTGGTTAAGAATGCCTGTAAATACTTGTGCATTTAAAATATATACCGGTAGCTCAGGTGAAGGAGGATGTTTAATATGTTAGTGGATGTTTACCTCATCCTTAACACATTCACTGCTAAGCAAGTTTCGTATTTCCTATGCTATGAGCTGACCTTTTATGTTTTATATTTATAGTTTAAATTAGTAGAAATCAGAGATTTTTTTTATTTTTCAACCTTTCTACGTAATAATCACTGATATTTTAAAGCGGACGTACATGTTCGTCCATAGCACATAGGCTTAAATTTGCTAGAAAACTATATAAGACGGAAACAGTTTCATGCGACAGTTATGAGTGTTGGAATTTAAGGTTATAAATGACTAAACCATATTCTATGTTAAAACCTTTATTATTAAAAACTTTACATTAAAATATTTTAGGATTGCCCATGGATAAATCATACTCTATGATAAAACCTTTATTATTCAATTTTTACATTGAAATATTTTAAATACAATTGACTGTTTAACATACAACAAAATTACACGTGTGACTGTTAAAGTGACGGCTTGCGTGTCGATTTATGTAGGATTACCCATGTATAAATCGTAATCTATGATAAAACCTTTATTTATTAATTCCTTTTACATTTTAATAGTTTACAACATAATCTAGAAATACAGAAATCGGCCTAGGCCAATGTTAAACGATTGTTGTTGAAGACAAAGAATGCATTTAGTTGTCAGAAATTATGAATTTAAAAAATACTATTTAAAAAGTAATAACTTTATGTAGGCATACATTACTATCTTGAGGAGATTTTTAACTTGGTAAATGTGTACAATTATAAAGATTATTTAGATATGATTTTATATAACTGTGGGCATATTTGTGAAATTTTTGTTATTTATATATTATATTTTTTATCAAAATACCAAACTCTATCAAATTATAGGCATATTATAGCTGTTGTACCCGTTCTTCGCACGGGAATAATACATGGTGTAAACAGAAAAGTATAATACAATCAGTCTGATGGTAAATGTTAACAAATTGTAACAAATGGATTTCAAATGTACTTATTTACGTGTCACTTAAAGAGTGGTCTAGAATAATAAAAAACCTCTGACGGAATAACGTATTTTTTCATTAAAAAACGTGTTTTGACCGTCACTCACTTATTTTACCCAATTTGAAGAAGTTAAAATTCGACTTGTTAGGGACATATACACTTTACCGTTGTAAAACCCATATCTGGCAAAGATGGTGTGTCCTAAAGAGGGGTCAAGAATCGTCAAAAATGATCTAGAACACACTGTTTTCGAAATATTGATTTTTGTGAAAAAACAATATGCTCATGAATACTATCGTTGCATATGTTTGGTTGGTCACAGTTAGTGTGGGGACCATGATCAGTGCTCACTTACTACACCCAACAAAATGAATGAGATCTCGTAGTTTCTGCATATCGCCGTGAATCACCCTGTATATAATATTTTTAATGTTTGCCGTAAACGTGTTCAGAGGACCATGATCAGCGCTCACTTACTACACCCAACAAAATTAATATTGCATTGACATCGGTCTTTGATAAGTGTGCAAAGTTTCAAATCAATCCGATTTTTAGAAGGGGGTGAAAATCACGTCGTGTTCTGGGGACCATGATCAGTGCTCACTCACTACACCCAACAAAATTAATATTGCATTTTTATAGGTCCTTGGTAAGTGTGCAAAGTTTAAAATCAATCAGAAGTTTTAAAAAGGGTGAAAACCACGTCGTGTTCTGGGGACCATGATCAGTGCTGACTTACTACACCCAACAAAATTAATATTGCATTGCCATAGGTCCTTGATAAGTGAGCAATGTTTCAAATCAATCAGATATTTTGAAAAGGGTGAAAATCACGTTGTGTTCGGCGGACCATGATCAGTGCTCACTTACTACACTCAACAAAATTAATATTGCATTGCCATAGGTCCTCGATAAGTGTGCAAAGTTTCAAATTAATCAGAAGTTTTGAAAAGGGTGAAAATCACGTCGTGTTCTGGGGACCATGATCAGTGCTCACTTACTACACTCAACAAATTTAATATTGCATTGCCATAGGTCCTTGATAAGTGTGCAAAGTTTCAAATCAATCAGAAGTTTTGAAAAGGGTGAAAATCACGTCGTGTTCTGGGGAC
>JAGFPH010003630.1:33878-53262 GCA_018207615.1 Philaenus spumarius | reverse complement strand
AAAAAAAATCAAACAAACAGCACTAAAATCGTCTTGTAGATCTTCAGAAATAGTTTGGGATAGGGTTGTATCCTAAAACAAACAAAACGTGTCCTGATGAAAAGATTTAATAAAGTTTAATTTTATTTTATCTCATAATAATAATACATTTTTGTTTCGTAGGTTTAAAACACGCCGCATGAAAATCGGAACTGTAGATCTCCCGAAATGGGTAGTAATATTTATCAAATAGGACACCAAATGTTTAAGAATTTGCTTAGTTATTTAATAATAATTACTGTAACAAAATACTATTACAAATTAGCAAACCTTTTTGTTTACATCTTTTCTTATCTACTTTCACCACTATGCCTTTTAAGGCACTTTGATTTGATAACATGTGTTCTTTAGATAAAGGCATTTCAGTTTATCAAAATTTCTAAACTGATTCGTTTCTTCAGTGTATGAACTTCACAGGTCGGTTTTACTATCGTATTAATTTTTTTTAAATAGTCACAAATACTACGCATTTCTAAAGTATAAAGCATTATTATAAAGTGTAATAAAATGTATCCTAGTTCTGTTTCAAAGTGGTTATCACCAATATGTTTGCCGTCCAAGAATTAGGATAGAATAATTTATATATTCAACAATTTATAAACTGTTTGAGAAGGGTGAATTTGGGACAAAAGAGGCGGTTTGTTGTTCATAAAACTATTTTAGGGTTCCTTGCCAAGTAATAAATCCACACCACTGGAATACATATAAATAAATTGTGTTCAGTGGTCAGAGTTTGTTTTTAAGTAAAGGAGATGTTTATTTGAAAGAAAATAAAACGTTCGTTTATATAATGTCGATTTCCACTCCTGAACATATAAGAACGTTCTAAAGCTAGAAAATGATTCTGGTAAGATACAACGGTTTGTTTTGTAGACCAAAACCTTGAAATTTTTCACAACTGTAAGAAGGGCCGATTAATGTCATCACTCGAGGAATTCGAGATAAACGCCGCAAAAAAAATCAGAGCCAAAATTTATTGAATGACAAGATAAACTTCAGTTCTAATGAATTGTTTAACACAGTCATCCAACTAAAGGAAGGAACCATACCGCACGAGTCATAGGTCGCCACACACATTACTTCAGTTAGTCATCAGAAACCGGCCGGCATACAACGTGTTCTGCTACGTAGCTAAATTTTAAAGATTATTAAACCGTGATACTCGTGCATATTATGCATTTGTACAAACATATTTGTGTAATCGTTGTGATTGTAATGTGTAATTTGTGTATAAATGTATTAATTTATTTTGTGAACACTAAAATATTAGTTAAATGCCAGTGATGACAACGCCTCAGAACGGCGGAAATAAAACAATTTTTAACATGATGATCAAGGATCCGACGATGACGGTTTAAGCGTCGAAACTAGTCATCCTAAGCAGGAAGGAAACATTGGATTGTTAGACGGAAATACAAGGTAATTAACCTTTCTAATATATTCACATAATATATTAGCTGCAATTATTATAAGTAGACATCGGGGTTTTACAAATTCCGTTTAATGTGGACTTAAGAAAGTATATTGTTGAAACAGTACAATCTTTTTGGTAGAATTACTTTAGTATACAGAAAAAGGTAATTTCATTAAAAAATTTTTTTACAAAAAATTTTTTAACTTTTCGGTTTGACCTCTTAGTTTTCTTCTTCTTTCCATTATTTTCCTCGTACAATATAAAAATCATGAATGTGACAAAATGTTATTAAGTAACATAATTATAATATCATTAAATAGTACATACAAAACTATAATACAATTTAATAAACAAATTCAAAATAAAACATTGACACTATTATAAACTCATTCGACTAAACAAAGAAAAAAATGTGGGGTCTGTTAAAAATCGTAGATAAATTTTATTACGAAAAATATATACACAATAGAAATACAGTACTAAAAAACTAATTTAACATAATATCATTCAAGAAAGTTCGAAGCAACACACTCGCACTAAAACAAACACATTCTCACATACATTCTCACACTATTCACCCAAAACATCGTCCACTTGTTAAATTGTAATATTTAAAATGATCGTTGCAACGTATGTACCATGTAAACAGCCCCTTAAATATCTCAAATAGGTTTTTATTTTTAGTACATTTATGAATAAATTCAGGCATATTGTTAACACGTTTCAGTGAATATACCTGAATTTGCTCATAGCATTTGAATTTATTTAGGCCTACAACTTAAACTGCTAAGAAACTATTAGTGATTAGTTACACAATTTACCTACAAACAACGAATTTACATTAAAAAAATAATTAGTTTCTCTTTAGGTTTTTAGTTGGGTTTACAATTACCATGCCAAACCCAGCCTGTCAAGTCGAACCATCTTTGATGAATCTTCTGAGTCTGATAGACGCTGTAGTGGTAGCGTTAATGTATCGCTTTTCTTGTTACGAAACAATACACATAAGACAAATGTATATGAAATGTTTTAGTGTGATGTAAAACTTTTATAGATCAAATAAAACAATATTTTCATACACAAGCCGATTACAGTAAAATAGTAAACATGATTAATAATTAATAAATGGTTTGTCTTGTGAATAGATTCAATATACTGCGTGTAAAAAAGTCCACCCCCCCCCCCCCCGTTAATGTTTTTGCTTGTTAAAACAAACAAATATCTTGAAGGGAACGATACTAACTTAATCCAAGTATCTTTTGACGTTATTGGAAATTTTTAGTGTCCCCCAAAAATGGGGGATTTTGGGGGCAACTCAAAATTTTTAAATGGGAAGTATGGTCATGTGATACCTCATTTTAAAGGTATATTTAAGGCTAGGAAAATGACATAAAGTAAATAAAAATCGGACCACCGAAAACAAAATGGCGGCCCTAATCATGTTGAAATAAATCGACATAAAGTTGCTAATATCTCGAAAAGGAAGAGTTTTTAGAACAAATGTCAAGAGACAAAAAATGTTTATTACAAAGTGCTTGACCTAAAAACTTCCTTCCAAATCGATTTCGTAAATTTAATTTTTACTCTTCCATTTTGGCATACTTTGTAAAAAATAAAATTTACGAAATCGATTTAGAAGCAATTTTTAGATCAAGCACTTTGAAATAAACTTTTTTTGTCTCTTGACATTTGTTCTAAAAAATCTTCTTTTTCGAGATATTAGCAACTTTATGTCGATTTATTTCAACACGTTTAAGGCCGCCATTTTGTTTTTTTATTTCCTTTATGTCATTTTCCTAGTCTTAAATATACCTTTAAAAAAATGAGGCATCACATGTCCATACGTATCATTTAAAAATTTAAGGTGCCCCCGAAATCCCCCATTTTTGGGGGACACTCAACATTTCCAATAACCTTAAAATATACTTTGGACTAAGTTAGTACCGTTCCCCAAAAATATTTGTCTGTTTTAACAAGCAATAAAATTAAAGGGACGGACGGACTTTTTTTACACAATGTATATGCATTATTTACTTATTTACAAAACGTTATAAACAAATTTTAGTGAAGTTGTTTTATACTGACTGTATATTCAGAATGTATTATGATTTAAAATCCACAAAGCCCATTCTACAAAATGTAGCTTTGTACAAAAATCTTTGAAGTGCGCTAAGCTTTATCAAGTTGCAATGCATTCAAGTTACGATATTTGAACACTGATCTAGTCTTAATGCCTTACAAAGGCATTGAAGTGTTCAAAGCAAATACCATTTTCCAATTACTTTTTAAAGTATCCAATGTCTTAAAGATCGTGTTATTACAACCAGCATTTTACTCGTAATAAAATCAACTCACCTCAATATTTTTTTTTTTTTTAAAGAGCTATTTTATTAGATATCTATCGTGTAAAATGTAGATATCTATTAAATATCATTTATTTATAATGTGTATTTGTAAATGCTGTTCCATACATTCCTATTATTAACACTCGATCACGTATTTGTCTAAATACAACTTATTAGTTTCTGAATCCTTTTAAAAGTAAAACAGATATTTGTATGGGCTATCAATTAATTATGACATGAGTAATAATTAAATTAAAAAACAGATATATTCGTCAATTTGATTTTTTTTTTACAAAATAATTCATATCTAGTGACAGTTTGACTGATTGAGTTCAAACATCGCATGAAATTTAACCAAGCTGTAATCTATCTCAAAATGGCGCCTGTTTGAAATTTCCAAACTTAAATTACTCAAAAACCGTACATTTTGACAAAAAATGTCTAGGCATCTATTTTGTAAAATGTTGATTCCCTATCGGATAGTCTTACTGTCAAAACAATCGGATGTAATATTGGTTTATTCAACCCAGCATCATACCCAACACAGTACACAGCACAGCGTGAAGCGTCACTTGAGCATGCGCTATAACGTCTTACCCTTTCCTAATCGACTGTGAGTCTTCAGTACAGTCACCACAAAAAAGTGTTGATATACAATCAACACGACTACAGAGCAGGCTCGAGTTTAGACATGCGGCAGTCAAACGCGTGGAGCGGTGCTCTGACTGTACTCCACTGCGAGAGGGGAAATTTTCTGGGAGCTGGCGTAGGAGACTTGCACACTCCCCTCTTCGCACTCCATGCTAATTGGCGCTATCTGTATACACAACAATATTGTATATACATATGCTATTTTTTTCTTTAACTTAGCTATTATCCTTCATCCGATTGTTTTGAAAGTTACATCATCCGATAGGAAATCAAAGGGCTACTATACAGCTGTTAGCTTAATTGTATTGAAAGATTTTCATAACATACTTTCCATTGCTTTGAAGCCGACTTCATGTGTTTCATCGCAATTAACTCAAGAGTCACATACCAACCCCGTCGAAAGAGAAATTCATTCACTAGTGCTGCATGCAAATGGGCTGTGCTGACTCGACCAATCTTTGAACTTTGACATATCTTGTAAGTCGCTTTATTTTCGGCCGTCTATCAGCTCTACATGCTGCTCTTGGGTGTTGTAGTTCAATCCTAGAAAACTTATAAATATCTCACTTATCAATAAAAATAATAAGTGTTCCTAAAGTTTGTTCCTGAAACCCATTTAGGCCTATTTAAGGTTATTCCTCTTTCGTCCGTTAAACCTCCTATTGATTTTAACGATTTTATAAATGGCTGCTCTATACACATGTCACTCCAAATGCTAGACCAAAACTCTTCTTTTCTTCTTATAGTGAAGAGACCTTTCGTTACAAAGAGTTCGTACTCTGTAGCAGCCAGCTTTGATTTGAAGAAGCTTCCGTCTAGAAAATGGAGAACAGTTTATTCTAAGTATGTACAACTTATCAAAGTTCAAAAATCTCAACTAAGCCAGATGTTTTAAGGAAAAGCAATTAATCGCAAACATGTCTCTAACGTGAAATTTTTATCAAAACTTCCTCGAACTTTAGATGATGCTCATCAATATCTTTTTAGGGTTTACCTCCAGATTCAAACTTGGTTTTAAACTTCCACCAGAAGAGTGAGATTACCCTGCTAAAAGTGAACTTTTTCTACTAATAGTTTGCAATTGTAAACCATTGTGTTTTACAAAATATAGCTGTTGTAAAGCTGGGTTTGATTGCACATCTACGTGAGGACACTGTAGTAGAATGCATTTAAAAATACCTGGTAGTTAGCAAAGCAATTATTAAATAGTGCCTAAGCAATGAAACTGTATTCTTTCTATCAGTAATAAAGGTGAATTAAAAACAGTATTTTAATAATGAAAACTTAAAGTGAAAGTTAATATATTGTTGCTCCGTTGCTCCATTCCAACTGAATGACTATTCAAGATCACGAATAAGATTATATTATGCAGCGGTGCACCTCAGCGGCGAGTGCCAACGGAGGCACTGCTAGGACCGTCGGCACTGTGTCCACTACTGCTTCATCGCTCTCTATGAAACTATCGTTTTAAAGGTAAGATTTATTAGACCCATCATTTGAAAGCCAATTAAATTATCTATAAGTTTTTTACACCATTTCTTTCCATGATGGAAGGGTAAAAAGGTTTTTCTGTATATGTTTAAGTATTACGGCGAAACTAAGCTACCTACATAAAAATGTATATAACATTTGTTTATAATATTGTTAGGAGTAAAATAAAAAAAATAACACCCCGATAACATAATTATTTTTCAAGCTATAAGCATTTAACTAGAATACTGCTCTTTAAAGGTTGCGGAGGGGGTGGGGGGAAGTAAGAGTGGTGGGGGTCGGGACTTTGTGTTTTTTAGTGTATACTTGATATACTAACATTCTGCAAAAATTCAGCTTTCGTCTAATTAGTTGCCACACGAAACCTTTATTGGCTGTTCTATAAAGTAATAAGAATAGTTTAAATACGTATATTGCGTAGTGGTGATCATTGCATAACTTTCAGGCGCACAAATTCATGAAGTAGATTATGAAGTCGAATTCAAGTCGAAACATAGAGACAAAATAAAGTTGAAGTGGACCCTCCGGAGATCGCGAAGCGATCGGGGTTGGGGTGGGGGTTGGCGCGGAGCGAGTTGGGGGCAAAGCCTTCAAGTATAATTTAAATAAAAAATAAAAAAACTTTGAGATTATTACAATTTTTAAAATAAACAGCAGAGATTTACAAGTATTGGTTATGTCACAAGAAATCACAATTAAAAAATCACCCTGAACAGTAAACAAACAATTTTTTACTGTTTAGGGTGATTTTTTAAAAACTGACCAGCCCTAATAGTTAAAAAAAATGGAAAGAGACCCCATATCAAGACAGTTATCACGTAAGCTACATACTCTTGGAAAGGTCTTGAATACCACAGAAGCATTGTGAAATTTCCTTCGGCATCAATCCTAAATCCACATATTTTATTACATTAAGACATTAATTTGCACCTAACTGGAATTGCAAAGGTTCACCATATTGATACAAAAGGTGCTTCTATAAGATACGCAATACTGAATTTAATTAAATAACACTGTTGGTTGTGTATTTCCTGTATACGACTATACTAGGATGTCTTTTTTTTATAACTATTTTTACATGTTTAAGTTATATAAACTGTTCCTATCAACGTTTTTAGGTGAACGAAGGTTTGGTTCTGACAAAGTAATAGTAAGCAATTGCCCAAAAAGTAAAGTAAAGTTTTGCTAATGTTTTGTCAAAGCGTAAAACCCTACTTCCTCTTTCTTATCGTAACCATGCACTAGGGAAGGGTTCTCAAACTGTAAAAATCTCAGGTATTTCAGGCCAAGATACGTCTGTGGAAAGCACTATTGAAAATATAAGTCTTCTAGTCTACATGTTTTAATTGTTTTTGCTATGGAGCTACTGTATAATAGCTTTGTTAATTCATCGAGTCTATGAAGATCGCGAAATATCCTATGAACAAGTGTGATAAAAGAGGCTTTTAATAACTTACAATATTTATGAAGTTTGGTATTTCCGCCTTTGTTTGTTTGAGATGTTTGAGGGTGTGTCCAGAAATTGTTTGCATCCAACATATACTGAGTTTAGTAATAAACTTAGATAATTCAGGGAGTGCTCAACAAATTCCTTAAACACATGGCCTGAAACGCTTGTATTCACAAGTTATTCGATATTTTGCTTTTTTTATATACAATTACCTCACCGGTTACATGCCTGCCGGTACTATTATAGTTTTTAGAGAAATTATGTCAGTTTAACTTTTTTCAATAACTTTTCTATTCAGCTATAGTAAAAATTTACTTACTTTTGCATTTCTCTTATAGAATTACCATATGTTTGAAAAATTTTAATAAATTACAAGGTCGTAAATTTAATTTTCCCATTTGTATCTCGAACAAATATATTTCACCACTTTCTAATTGAATCACTAGTTATTATAACAAAGCTACAGCCTAAACTTTGAAGGCGATAATTCCTCCGTATTAATTAGTCTTTGCAAGTTGTCTGAAACACAAATCTTACCTAATTAAAATTTTGGTTAGACGTGTTGAAACTTACAAAGTTTAGAGATGATCCGTTCTACATTTGTTACAACTAAGTGAAATTAGAATCTGAGAGAAGTTATGTCTTACGTGCGTGCAGTGCTAACTTGGTAGTCATCATAAAGTAGTTTGTCTTAAATTGATTCATATAGCTACAGAGTGTAATTTTACTACAACCAGTTAAGAACTAATATTGACTTACTAGAAACAAACTTGTTTTGCTTTAGTTATTTAGCATTCAGGGAAAATGTGTTCTAGTTATCAATAATTGTTATTCTAATTTAAATAAACATACTACCATAAAAATAACTCAACATTAGTTTCAGTTGAAAAGGTTAAAGAATTTGTAAATTATATATTTAAACATTTAAGTCCGAACATCAAAGGGTAAAAAATATAGTTTTCGAAATTTGTATACTTATTTATGTAATGACCTGTGGAAAATACTAAACATACTTAGTAGTGGGGCAATTTATTTTGTGTAAGACATGTTTCCCGACACGCCGCATCAGTTAAAATTTAAAAAAATTGGTCTCCGTCGGACCAGACGGTGGAAGTTATTCTTCTTTGGCCATTCGTATATTCGTATACTTTCCTATAATTTTTGAAAAAAAATATTTCCCACCCGGGGATCGAACCAGGGATTCTAACGTGGAAGTCGAGTGCGTTAACCACTCACCCACCGAAACTCTTGAGGTATCTCTTGTAGAGAAAAGGTATAAAAAGGCACTTTCCGGATTTTACTCCTAACGCGTGAAGCGGTTTCTCGACCGACACCCCATCCCGATTACAACGGGCGCAAAGAGGTATAACTTCAAAAAAATTAAATGTTGAATGCTGTGTACCTAATGTGTATATGAGTTATATTTCAAACGAAAGAATAAGTGTTTTACTGTCCTGAACGTAACCTTTAAGTGAATGTTAAAACCGGCTATCCGACAACCAAACAAAGGAACTGTTAAAGACTGTTAGGCAAGTCCCATATTTAAACGCGATTGACGCAGGTCACGCGACATGGCACAGCACGACTTTTTGTAACATTCGTAAATGAATGGATTAGCGCATAGGCAGTGACACAGTTTCTCGCGCCACGCGTCACACGTTTTCGTTAGGTCTAGCGTATAGACTATAAGCACACACGACGAACTTGTCTTAAATAAAATTCAATTTTCTCTAAAAATAAACATCCAATTTGTATGAAATTTAAAATATACATCAACAATTTATGTCTGAATATAATATAAAAAGTCTATATACCTACGATAAATTTTTAACTAAATAGGTTATCAACTTTATGAACGCATAATTATCAATGAATATGTTAAAATAGTTTTTTTATAAAAACATTCATCTGATTCGTTTGAAATTTATAAGACGTATAAATAATATAAATCTAGGCCTCTTTTCTATTCGCATCACAGTATGGTTAAACTTTAAATCGTACTCCTAAATAAAAACGTTAATATCTCACTAACCATTTGTTTAATTTTTTTGAGCTTGGGCGGGTATTTATTTTTACTTCATTATAAGTCCTACTTCTTGATCACAATAATTTAATAAATGATTTTTTAATTTTACCTTGCGTTTTGTGATCTAGCGTCCTTTTACGTTGACGACCTCGGTTTCAACTGCACTGAGTCATTTTTAAGTCACTTATATAAAAATCACACTACAACAATCACATTAGTTCAAAAATTAAATAGTTCACAATAATTACAATTACCGTGGTTAAACGGTTCGTCAATTCTTTTATAAAATGTAAAAAATATGGATGCATCCTCTCGCGTACGTAGTTAAACTTGAAAATCCAACTTTTAAATAATAACTTTTGTATGTAATATGCGTTCCCCAACGCGATGCGTTTTACAACACAGAACAATAGATAGAACAATAATAGATAGAACAAAAATGTACACAGAACCTCACAAATAATATGTTTATATACTTTAACGAATTTAAATGACAATGTCGCTATCTACAGTGACGCATGAGCTACTAGTGTTGATTGTAGCTCGTGTAACACTGAAGATGGTAACACTATCGTTTAAACGCGTGTAAGCGAATAAACGTATTAGTTGTGCAAATCTGTGTTTACGTTTTATTCTAACGCGTGTGTTTTACTTGTTTATGTTTATTTTCTCTATATTATTGTTTGTGAGTACACCTTGAAAGTAAACGTAAAATAAGATGTTTTGTTACTGAATATGTCAAGTATCCGACATACATAAGTTTATACATAAAATCATGCACGTGTAGGAAGTATTGCACCGTTCAACGTAAGCTAATCTACAACAAAGCTGATCTACTGTAAAGATTATATTCCCGTCCAGAGTACAGAAAGTCACTTCAAGTGTAGACTTTTAAAGACAAGGAAAAGATTACGTATACAGATCGTAGTTATATTTAAATTTCGTACATCAGTACAAGGAAATTGTTTTGATGTTTTATATTATGAGTTTATAATATTTTGTTTGCATTGATATGTATGTATATTTGCATGTTTTTTTTCCAATAACAGTTTTAAATTTATACTTAAATTTAAGTATATATATCGAATTTATTTATAAAAATGAGGGACTTCAAATGTTCTTTTGTATTGGCAATATTGTACATCAAGTGAAGAAGACTGCAAGCATGATAGTGATGCAGCAATTTAGACTTAAGAAGAATATCAAGGCATCAACTAACTGCATAAATAAACAATGTAAATATTTTACAAGAATTCTTAAAATATTTTGTGACCGTTTTGATAAATTGTTTGATAAAATATTACTATAGAAAAAGAGCGTAATCAGCCCTGCCGCATTACTATAACATAATTTTCTTTTCTTGGAATAAATACCTAGTTTTAAATACTGGGAGTTTCTTATGAATATTGTCCATTCTTGGTTTAACTCAGAAATCGTACTCGAGCTTATGAGTGGTAGAAATGGCGCAATTATCTTACATGGATAATGAAAACAATCATATTTTAAAAGTTCCCTATGAATTTTGTTCCTTGTTCCGGGAACTGTACCTAAAACACCTTTCCAAATGATCGTAGTACATGTAATTGTATTTCGATTGATAGATATAACTCGCAAATTGTACTCGGGCTTATATACCCAACAAATTCCTACCCAAAAACGATATAAAACTGTATAAGTCCACCATTTTGAATCGGATCGAAAAACAAACAAAAAGAGTATCTAAAGAATCCTACTAGGACCCTTTCACAAAAAAACAAAAATTTACAATTTTGAAACATATTTCTACCCCTTATCAGGCCCAGAATAAAACATATATATTTATATTTATGAATGTTGGGTATTGTCACCAATTAGTCTGAAACGTATAGAAACGAAGTGCTACCCTCCTCCAAGAAACCGTTTTCAAGTTTGGTCGAGTGCAGTAGCTCTTATTTTCATCAAAAATTCGGGCAATAAATCTTGAAGAGTTCCTAAAAAAAAAAGATCAACTAGGCATAGCTGCTGTATTAATTGTACATTGGATGAAGAAGCAAGTCTAAATAGTTTTCGTACGATCTCTCGTTCTTAACTTAATGGAAAATTAACTAAAAAGCACTAAAAATGTTTTCAGTTTACTTTATTTGAACGTTAAACCCGGTACAATAATTTTCTATTTTCAGAAACTGTATTTGAAAAGATAAACTAGTGGACTGAAATAATCTCAATGACGTTGACTGATTTGTTGTTGAATGCGCCTCAGCTGGTATTCCATTAAAACGCATTTGTTACAAGCACTGGCTGATTGATTACTGTACTTGTTATCTCAGCTATAAACCTTATTTCAGTTTGTCGGTGATGTTTTAGTGTTTTGAAACAAAAGTGGTCATGGTATGAACACGTTCACTGTAGGAACAAATGATCATATCGTGCAGAACGTATTTAACTTCCTCTCAATACGATATATATTGAACTAAACATAAGTACTACAGTTTTTAACCTTGTAGTTAGTATATGTTCAAGCTATGTGGTGATTTTATAACAGTTTTAAAAACCGAGTCCCCAACCACAAGTTCGGTAAATAACATGGTTAAAGAAATGTACATCAGGGAACTATAATAACACTCAATAAATGTTAATTTTACAAGTTTAATTGTATTTTGTTGTTTACCCAACTTGTGGTTGGGGACTACGTGATTAAAATTGTAACTGAGCAAACTGTAGTTCCATAATTAATTATTACTCTGCTAGTAATACTTGTGTTAAAATAAGTACCTCGTGTGTTAATGCAGTGCAATACTAATCAGTATTGTACTTTGTAAACAGCATAGTGATATTTATTTCCACCAAAATTTAAATAACGGGATGGTTTAAAATAACGTAAATACAAATATGTAATTAAAATACGTTTAAGGAGGTCAAATACTCGCAGCAAATGTAGTACGAACAATTATAAGAGGTTGCGGACATACATTTGTAAGACGCAATTACTCAAACTTTAGTAATATAATTTTTACCAAAGGGAATCACTTTGAAAATGGCGAAAAAATCGTTAATGGCTTAATAGACAGATCTATTTGACAATATATTACACTTAATGTTGTCTACAGTGTATTGTTTTTCTAAATTACGACAGTACAAACTATACGTTCAATTAGAGCGCAAACGTCAAATTCAAGTCATTCCCAAATACTTAGCTGTATTTGCATGCGGGATCGATACGGTTTTGATTATTACCGGCAGATTTACTTAATATTCAAATGATTTAAAGGTATATTTATGAAAACATTTACGTATTTTGATTGCTCCAAACAAAATACGAAAAATATACTTACAAGAAATTAATTACTTTCAAGGTAAGTTAAAACTAACTTCACGTGACAAAAATTAGTGTAATTGGCCATTTGTGATTGCATTTGAGGGTAGAGTTTCAAAGGCAAGCAAAACTAGCCCTTATGTAGAGGCGAATGAAGTGCATTCGTTTATGAGTTCAGTATATTATGTAGTTATGTTAAAACTATTTATGCATATTTTGTATAATAAAAGAATTTTAGCATAGAACTAATTATATTTTCTGTATTTAAAATACAAGAAAAAATGAAGCACAAATAAAAAAAAAACAGATTAAGTCTATAATGATATTTTGAATATAAAGTAATAACTATCTTCCATATAATTAAAACCATTTTCGCTAGATTGAAGCGTCGGTGTACGATTTTGGGGTCAACATTTTTTAAATGCAGAGTAGGACATCGATTTATACGTTTTTTTGATACGGAAAAACATATTTGGACAGTTAAAGAGTCGTATCGCTTCGGAGTCACGTTTTGGGGGTCAACATTTTAAAAATACAGTGTGTGGTATCGTTTTATATGTTTTTTGATAAGGGAAAACAGATTTGTACAGTTATAAAAAAAAAAAAAAACACGAGCCGAAGTCTCGAAAAAGTGTTCCATCTTTTCATATTGTTATCTTTTGATTTGACTTATTCGTTACACTACGTTGTTGTTGGAAGTTTTAAATTACAAACATATATAAATATACGATAGATTCCGTTTGTACACAACAAGATTTCTACAGCTTATCGGTAAACTAACCTAAATTTAAAAGCTAGATAACAAGCGGTGTGATCAATCAGTAGTGGTTGCAACACACCCGGTTTAATAGACAACTAGATAAAGTGCATTCATAAATAATTTAACGTCACACAGATTATTTTACTTACTTTTTATGAATCTCCGAATAGTTTCTGAATGAAACAATAAATAAATAAAATAACAATTTATTTAAACATTTATATTTTATACGGAACTCAAATATTTACATTCATTTAAAACATTATGTTTACCACGTTTGTTATAGCGGTTAGAAATGGTAATTCAGAATATTCCAGCTGACTCATATATGAACCGCTTAGTCTCCACAGACCAGCCACTCAAATATAAGTCATTCATTTATATAGATTATTAAACTACAATGTTAGTATAAAGACACACGTGACATTTGAATAAAGATTGTTGCTGTTCACATGATATTATTTTCTGACTTAGTAAGAACTGTTTGCAATTATAAAACCATTGTTTATTTCATATCCTACGTTAGTTATGTAAACAAATCTGTAAAAAACACAAGATTTCTACGAACTCATAGAATTAACACAATAGGATGTTTCAACAACAATATCTTAAATAACGGTTTTCATATCAATGAATGGTATTTTGTTCTGAAAATGTACATAATTAATAGCAGTTCTCTATATATTTTTTAAATTAAATCGAGAAAAGATTGTGTGTTTTTTATTACCTCTAACATACAAAACTTAACGCAGATGTTGTAAAAATAACCTTAAAGTGGTTCACACAGCTCAATGGACGTAATCAGCTGTTTAATGTTAAGCGGAATTTATAGTTAATAGCTGTTTCTTTGTAGGGAAATAGAGTAACTTTTGTATAAATTCTTGTTTTTCAAATAGGAAAAACAACCGTTAGATGGTAAAATTACTTAGTTATAGTAAACTTCAAAATATTTTTTAAAATATTATTTTTGGTACCCTTCATTCTAAATTTTCCTTTTAGGCTTTATAGTTTTAGCGATCTAGATAAATTTACTAATATAACTTAGGACAGAAGCACTGTACTTTAGTTTAGTTTTGAGCAAGATGCTTTTGAGTATAAGTCCTATTAGTATGTTTTTTTTAACTTGAGTTAAGGTTTATGTGCATTAATTGAAGTATTGTTGAAATACATTTGAATAATGATTGGAATTTATTAAAATGAAGAAGGTGAAAACGAAAAACTGCAAAAATAAAGGGCACTATGTAAACAAATAAACAAACATAGAGTAGGTAGAATGAATAGGAAGAACATAGATTAAAATTCTTTAAATACAAACGAATGCTTTTCCTTTGATTCTGTAAGATCAGATCATTGTACAAAGGCGTGACGTCAGATACAGGAAACGATATGATGTATCTAGTCCATTCAATTAAATTGCTTTCGTCTTTGTGAAGAAATGTTCGAGGAGGTAAAGGTTTTGTAAAGCTAACGGAATTGTGTGTAATATATTAAATAAATTCCAAGATCAAAAAGTTATCTTGCAAATACAATTAATCTGGAATATCAAATTTTAACAAAAACATGTACACTATTTGTTTTTTACTTTCAATTTGTATTTTTGTTAAAAAGTTCACTTCGTAAAACTATAGTATTTGTACTTGGATATATTGCAAACTAGATAAAGTTAATGATCAAATAACAGTGGGTTCTCAATACATAGAAAAATCGTTTTAATCTATTTTCCTTTTCAATTCACTCGCTTTCAGATCGTCTAAAGATCAAAATTAAATTACATTTCATTTTATTTTACATGTACAGCCCACACAGTGGATTACATGGGATCCTTATTCAGAAAATCAAATAACCAAAGACGTCTAACAAAGAAACACATACAATGCACAAATTAACAAAATGAATACTAGATATACATAAATTAAAACAGCAAGAGCTTCAGTGTTATTGCAATATAAACAATATAAGGACACACAATATGTAACCTGATCCATCCAATTCTCCCAATGCATATTGCCTGAAGTTTACAACACATATTCCGGATAAGAATAAGACACCTTGAACTACCAACAAATTTAGAAGCTAGAGTGACTTTAACTTTTTTAGCAATTTATTATGTTCTAATGGCAAAGCCTTCTTTATCCGTAATTTAGAAAGAAATTGAATTTAAAAAATATTTGTTCAAGAACATTTGTACTTCAGAATAAACTTCAATATAATTTATAAATTAAATATATTATGATTATTTACTGTGGCGACCTGAGATACGTTAGTACATGTATATGTGTGTTAAAGATATTCGAATTCAGTGAGCCACTTAATAGTTAATAAGCGGCTAGAAATCTAGTGAATCCCAGATCAGCGGATCGTTGCAGTCGGTACAAGGAACTTTTGCCATTAACATCCTATTAATCAGTCTGGATTACTTTAAAATTATTTTGTTAATTTTTCATTATGGTTGGCTAATTAAGCATCCCAGGGTTTACGACTTGGGGGGGGGGGGGGTGCTGTTGGTTAATTAGTGACCACAATAAAGCATACCCTAATTTATGATAATACTGTCGTAGGGGCTAGCATGGGCGGTATGGTTGTACAAACTTGCCGGGTAACTTCCTTAAGCTTTGTAAGGCTGGCTTTGGATCAGTTGGATAATTTGGTTCACTAGAATTTCATAGCAATTTGTAAGATTAACTAACTGTTATTTAAGTAATAATTAAGATTCACGTGGTCCACTTAACCCACATGGGCATTTAAGTTACAAGATGGTATGAGGTAAAGGGTTTTTCGGATGGATTCTGGTACTCCTTTATTATTCTGGACCTAACTAACTTTATCATTTTTGATAAAAATGTCTTAAATTTGTATTATTGTAAATTTTGAAAATAATTTAGGAGTTGCACACCCACCGTTTTCCAAAAATATTTAAATTGTATTCCCCTTTACACAAGTTATTAAATGTATTAATTGATCCCCATCACATTGATAGTGGTTATTTACATGCAATACAAAAGTGAACTACTTGCTTACAAGGTTTAGCTATGCGTTTGAATTATTATCATTTATAATAAATTTCTGAAATTGAACTTAGTCACACTGTATATTGCGTGCAATTTGCCCTTAAGTAATATAGTTGTTAACTCGCAAGCCCGAAGCAGCAATCGGGATAATCTGCCGAAACAAACCATTAGCCTGAGGTAATGATTTCAGAGTTAGAATGTCCCTTTATGAAATTACAATGGAACGGATTGTATGATTCTCCTCGAACCCAACACCTTGAAAGATGTAAATGTAACCATTCCGTCTATGTAAACTAAGCTTTTAGTCTTCGTTAATGCAAACTCGTTCCTTCTAGTAGTTCTGTAAACAGTAGACCTCGCTCGTTGAAATAACAAATTATTTAAAGGGTTAAAATGAAAAATGGAAAACCCCGTATATATACATCGCTCGGCCTAGGAATAAGGAAAATTCATTCAAAAATCATCAAATCGTTATCGTGAGACAAGACAGACAGACAGAAACACAGACGAAATGCCGAACGGTCGATGTAAAACGGAGACCTCGCTTCGCTAGGTCAAATAGTATTAAAACTATAAAAGAGTTGTATTGAATAGGGTGCCTTAAAAATACATGTGCAAGCAATGCATCAGTTGGGAAATATGAAAAGAATAATTGTATACAATGTAAGCTATTTAAAATACATTCACCATCTAGGGCAATCGAATCAACGTAAGATGAACACCTCATAACAACCTCCATTCATATACAAATCGTGGTACTACTATAAGTATTCCACACGTAAGATGTTACCGTACTCATTAGAAGAATTTAAAGTTTATGAAGCCTCTAAAATCGACCCAGAATTCATATTACATGATTAACTATGATTCAAGTCAAATATATTATACGGCACTAGTCACTATACCATTATAATCAAAGATTTGTGAGACAAATGAAGGAATTAAGGTCAACGGCATCGAATTAATATAAACAAATCACTTAGTATTGCCATCCTTGTTCGCATTTTGAAAGTTCGTTTGGGAATTATAATGACCTTCAAATGGAGTGAATCGTGGTTTTAATGTTTGTAACTTTCATATAATCTGATGGTGAAATCTTTGAAACGTGAACATATGTGGTTATAAAAAATAGGTGAATTAAATAACCGACAAGAACTCCGATACGAGATAGCCCACATGGAATCATCGTAAACAAAACTTCTTGTAAACATCAGCAATATCCTCAGCCAGCATAAGACTAATCTGTTCTATTACTTTACCTTAAGTTATTATCACTTAATATTATTAAATATTACAAGTACCTGCCACATAATAAACTTGAAATAAGCCAATACAAGTTAATACAACTTTAAACGTGAAAATAACAAAATAAACAAAAAGGAATATGTATAAGCATTAAAAAAACATACGATAACTTATTTAATTATTATAACCAGTTCTGTAAGGCAATAAGTTATAAATATATGTTGTTTACACATACTTGTTATCTATAGATGTCTACAATAATACAGATGTAACATCCAATGAATTAAATCAAATTTAATTTCATTATCTTTTAATATTACTTATAGTTTATAATCGCATGGTATACCCCGTTTGGATACAAAAAGATTTCTAAAGCTAATCGATAAAGTTATATAAAATTTAAAGGCTATATGACAAGAGCTGTGGTCAATCAGTAGTGGTTGCAACAAATTCGTTTTACTGTAACAGGAACTATCTAAAGTGTAGTCAGCAATAAATCATTCAACGCCACACTGATTATGATGCTTATTGTTCATGAATCTCTAAGCAGATTATTTATCATTTACTATTTTGTTATAAAATGAAAAGAAACAATTTAATTAAATAATGAAATATATATGAAACTAAAATACTTCCCATTGCTTCTGATAAAACGAAAGTTATAATACGTTCGTTACAACGGTTAAAATATGGTCTTTCAAAATGGTCTTAGTTTACAAATTTACATCGGAATAAATTAGTTTCTCAAACATATTTAACGGGTTTCAAAAAGGTAAGGTCCATTGTGAACAACTAGTCTGTTTTGGTGGTTTAAAACTATTGGGCAGTCTGCAGAGCTTTACTGAACATATTCGGTACGCTTGGTCTAAATCTTTGTTTATATCTGAGATCATATTTGTTTTGAACAGTTGGTACTACTGTTGCTTACAGCTCAGTCTGGTTTCAAAAAATAGTAGGTTATTTCCATCGACTATAACTCATATAATTTGTATAGTGAATTCATGTTTCGAAATTGTGTTGTATTGAATTAAAGTTTTTAATTTATAATTGGCACATATATGAAACTGCTGGTACATATTAATAATACATACATTACCCATATACCAAAATCTATAGACAAATAATGGTTTATTTACAGTTTGGAAATTATGAGTAGCTTAAAAATGGTAGAGGTAAATTAAATTTGTAATATGGTCTGTTGCAGTAATTCCACTTTAGGTCATCTAAACTTCAGGTGACATCTTTTACATATCGGTGATCTATGGAGGTGGACTGCGAATAGGTTAACACAAAAATGTTCAAGCCCAAAGCAACTATCGCTTCTTTAAACAACTTAACGACGTTTTACAATTGAATAGAATACTATAACGGTTCGTAATTGATAATAGACTTGTGTTGTACAGAACCTGCTTGACCGAACTGCTCTCTTTAATATTTTAATGAAATGTTATTAAATTTTATGAATAAAAAACTAAATAATACAACATAATAGCACTCATTTTACCTTCTCTTGTGGCCTTCTCTTTAAAAACAACATTTTAATCCAATATTAAGACCATTTAAGTGAACTTCCCATAAACAAAACAACTACAGAATAAAAAATAAAAAAAATATCCCATAATTGTTTCGAGAAAAGTAGTGCATTGAGTATGTATTTTACGAC
>JAGFPH010003630.1:0-33868 GCA_018207615.1 Philaenus spumarius | reverse complement strand
ATTTTACGACACATATTCACTATCATAATTGTTTCGAGAAAAGTAGTGCATTGAGTATGTATTTTTCAACACATATTCACTAAAAATTTCGTGTTTTTAAGTGGTTTGGCACTAGTTTTAGTTTCATAAAAAGGAACACCCTTTTATTTTTATGTACAAAATGTATAACAATTTATTGTAAAAATAGGAATAAACTATGCATTATATTATATTACTAATGTATTATTCAACCTA
Source organism: Philaenus spumarius (assembly GCA_018207615.1). Taxonomy (NCBI): domain Eukaryota; kingdom Metazoa; phylum Arthropoda; class Insecta; order Hemiptera; family Aphrophoridae; genus Philaenus; species Philaenus spumarius. The sequence continues at coordinate 33,634 of JAGFPH010003630.1, read as the reverse complement.
AAATATTAAATTAGTTTACAATGTTTGTTTATCGAAGTATTTCTTTTATAAAATAACTCAAATATTTTAATAGATCAAAAATTTAAACTAAATGAGACTTAGCTGTTTAAACGACGTAAATACGCTGGTGTTTATACGTTGCTATGGTAACTGTAAAACAACCTCTCTTATAATAAAAATTTTCCGAGAAAACAGGTGATTATTGTACCGATGCTAATTAGTTTTCATTAGCTGTACTTTGTATTTTAAATAGATATATCTTGCTGTTTTTAATTTACTTCTATTTTATTTAAATTAATTTTCAAAACATACTACAAATGAATTTCCTAAAATATGCGTTCATAGCTGGTTTAGAACAAAATAATAAATATAATTAAACATACAGGTTTAATATAATAACATTTGAGTAAGTTTTTTCTTCTTTAAATTTTAATCAAAAATTTTTTGTTTTGACTAGTTTTATGTAATTCATTACACGAAAACAAAATAGAAAGTTTACTTCGATACTATTCGATTTAAATTTGTTTTTAGTTACTGCATATAATTGTGTATATAAACTCGTTCATTTGTACATAGGAAAATAAAATTGAACTTATTCTGTTACATAAAGTTATCACAATTTAACTGTGTTTGTGAATACACAGTTGGAAACAGACTTAAAAATAAAGTTTAAAAGTTATGTTATCATTAAATATAACATAAGTTATGTTATGTTAGTATCATTAAATTATTATAAAAGAAAACGGTTTCTTGGCTCCATCTACTAATCTAGTTGTACACAGAAAAAAATTAAAAGAATCATTTTGCATATCTATTTAGAAAAACTCATGTGTCAAAAGTTTTATAATTTAAGTATTCATTATTTGGATATATAAGTTTATTATAGCTTTCAAGTTATATTTTTAATTATTTTTTGTATTTTGTTATTATTTAGTTTTGTATGTAGTATTTATTATTATCCAATGTGATTATAAATTATATTACTTTCATGATTCTAATAGTGTACAAAGAGAATAGTGAAGAAAGAAAAAAGGTTCAAATCAATTATTTAACTTGTTTCTACATACACAGTTTATTTCTTAATTTTCTCCTTAAAACGTTTCATTGAATAACACAACAGTAGTGTTTTAGTATTAGGAGAAACCCGATCAATATTGATAATGTTGGGGGTGTAGAAGTATTACAACGATGTAGACCTTAATTAGGCCTAATAAATTGTCTGATTTTGGTTCAGTTGTCATAGATTAAAGATAAAACAGTTAAAACTAAAATCTCTCTATTTCAAGGCAAGAACAGGTAACTTTGTATGTAAAATGTTACACTCAAATAAATAATACATCCACGTGGCATTGGAATGAAAGCATTTAGTCGAAGCTTTGTGATTCTTTCCTCGGTTTCCTTTTTGGAATTCCAATCTATCTTGATGAGTTTCTCAACAAAGAACTTCGTAACCCAAAAGAATATACTCCATGTAATATTTTCCGCATTTGTAATAGAAATATACTGTATTTTGTACAGAAATTGGATGTAAGTCTTTGTATTTCTTACTTGATTACATTATGTCAATCTCTTCTATATTTATACTTCTTTGAAATATAACTATACAAGTTTCTTACTATTATTTTGTGTTCAATATGACACAAAATAAATATGAATACATTTGCATACATATTTCTGTATTGCCTTTTTAAATATTTAATATACGCACAATATACACCTTCTCCTTTATTAGTTCTGTGTCTGTAATTTAAAATTTAAAAACCTGTTTCTTTTTTGTTTTTGTTTTTTAATCTAATTACCTATATTATAATTTTTTGCAATACAGAAATGTTTGTACAATTGAAAATAATAATTAGCCTTTGCTTCTTCAAATGCATCGAAAGTAAAATCTATTTTCGTTTTGACATTAAAAACAAGTTCCTACAAACATGTTATAATATTGTAAAATGTTTGAATCAAAGAATAAATATGTATAAATTTAAGCACGTTGGATTATTTTTTGCTCAAATTAAAAAAAAATCCATTAAAACATTTTTTTCCGTATACTACTAATGATTATTTATACTGCTATTAATGTAACGATAAACAAAATTGGTAGGTATTGTTTTCAACAAATGCATGTATCACAAAACAATTTATCAGAAGCAACATAATTAATCTATAAACAAACTATGAGAAAATATAAAAGTATTTCATAGCCTATTTCTCAGTTTAAATATTATATTTAGAGCAAGCGTTTTTTTAATTTCTGCACACTGATTCCGTAAACTTTTTCTATTGTTGAAAATTGAAAATTTATTGTTCCTTTTTCAATAAAGATACGAAAATAATAATAACAAGTTCTACACAAAAATATTAAATGCTTAATAAACAAGTTGTACAAAAAACCAAAAAAGACTAAATTTGACAAAATAATACAATAGGTAATGTAATACAACCTGTAAAGAGGTGTATCATAAAAAAAACCTAATAGCTTCACTATATTGTAACTCTAAATAAAGCAAACTTAAAATTTCGTATAACTAGAATAACACATAAAAACACCTATATCTACATACATATACAATTACATAATAACTTTACAAAAACATTACCTTTGCATATAATAATATAAAGAAAACTACATTAATACAAAAAACATACGAACTTCATCACTCATAACAAACACCTCAAATAAAAAAGGAGACAACAAAAGGCACCTCTAAGGCTAGATCCATTTATAATATCAACAAAGAACTTCAAAATCATTATTGACTTTCTTACTTAGAATTACAGCATGGCTACGTATGTTTAAAACACCTGGCATTAAATATAGATAATTTTCGAAATGCGTAACGAAATAGTTTTGGGAGGATAAAGACAAACACAAAGCAACAAAGAAATAAACATTAATTTATTTATAGAAAGAGATCATAATGTATTTGAAATTTAAACCTTAAAATCAATGAATACATAATACTGTACTTAAATATTAAATATAATATAAGCAAATACAAATTTTTCAATTAAATAGTTTGTCTTGTATGTGGTATTTTAGAGTATATGGTTACCAGGAAGGGTGGAAGTAAAATAGAAATTTAATCAAAACCAAGTGGACGCTATCTTGTTTCTTCCGCCAGATTACCCTCGCTCTGTGAAGGCTTTATCCCAGCAGCAACTCATAGAAAACGTATTCCTTTATATACGGACCCAGCATTTTTGTTTTTGTTATTCAAATCTCCCATCCACCCAAAGTGTTCACCTACACAAATTACAGACTTACCACCATACAACGAAAGACAATGTTGAAAACGATTTCAATATAACAAGCAATTAAAATTTGTGCTGTACGAGTTATCTTATTAGAGTTATACGTTTTCTACGTTTTCGTTTCATAAAATTGTGTTTGCTTCCACAAAAACTAGCAAAACGATATTTTCTGTAAAAATGAATAACAAAATAAACTATAAGAACAACAACAAAATTGTTACTGTAACATTACATTTAATATCATAACCATCCACCTACACCATATATATGTTATAACAGTAAATAACTCATTTTCAGTCGTTGTTAGTGCAACGCGCAAAAAGTACAGTTTTGTTGACAAAGAAACCGAATAACGCTAAATTATCATCACATACTTATGTGACCACGAAGTAGTAACGGCACATTAAAGTCTAACTTAGCCAAATGTAAAAACACGTTGACAAACACGTTGCTAATTCAAATCTTTTATAATGTGCACTGTCAAAACGCTCAAAAATCATCAGTAAATGTCATCTCATATACTTAAATAATAGACGTAATTCATAGCCTCGTAATATTCATCCATCTCTACATTCAAACCATAGGATAAGTCTACATCAGACTTATTCTGCTTCAACAACAAATTACTGTGGTTTTCAACTTGTCTAAGTTTTTATAAAAAACTGTTATAAAAAACAATCTTAATTCAGGAAACATGGATTCAACATCGCATACCGCACCTCCAACAACCTAGGCGACATACTTAACACTAATTCAAAAATTAAAAACGTTAACAAATATTAAAATAGCGTAGTCTACAAACTCGAATGTAATGATTGTGATACAATTTACATAGGTCAAACTGGCAGATCTTTTGCAAAAAAGATTTAAAGAACATTTACCCTCTCATAAAAACCCCCTCTCCAAACATAGATCTAACTATGACGATTACCTGATTGACACCAACCATACCTACACAGATGTTAACACCAACTCAACCATTATCCATAATGAGAGGAAGGGCCATCGTCTTAACGTATTGGATGAATATAGAGTTTACACTTCCCAGAAGGAAAACCCCAGCATACTCCTTAATAATAAGATGAACTAATTTTATGTCGTAATATCTAATCTTTAAACAAACACAGCTGGCTGACATATGCAATAATACAATTCACAATCCAACTTCACTTCAGTCCCAGTTCGGAAGCACATAAACTATGCCGTGGCCACGCCAGTGCAAAATGTATGACATTTGACGAAGAGCCTCCGATAAATTTTATTACGTTTTTTGTGTCGTGTTAGCGTGTGTTTGGTGTTTTTATGTGTTTTATTCAAGTGTTGAGTTCCTACACCTGATTATGCCGGCTGTGAACGGCGAAACAGCTCGGCAGTGTATCTATATATAAAAGAGATGCTTTGACTACTATAAAATTTAATATACCTTTGTATACTACCTATATTGTATATATCAGCAATTCGGAAAGCGAATAGACTTTATAAAACCTACGTGGTATTATAAAGAATACAATATTTTATAATTAGTTTTACCTTTTTCAAATATTTATATAAATTTAAATCCAAGCATGTACTATTAAAAGTATAATTATACATGAGTGTAAAAATATCACATAAAAAGGGTGTTAACAATTTACAATTTTTGTGTAAAGACAAACATGTATATACACTGTTTGTATTCGTCATCTTGCTTTATTTGTTCTTGTTGTCGTCCTTAAAGAAATGATTTGTATAGTTAATTAAATATGTTCAGTTGTTAAATGTTATATCTCAAACATTTTGAATAGCAAAATGCAAAGTAAGTAAATGTCGTAATTGATTCATTTGTATACATGTGTGCTCTCTTGATTAATAGAAGTTATAATTTTCATATCTAGACCCTTACAACTTCCAAATTTAAAATCAATTTACTTTGACTTTTTCAACAAACACAAAATAAAGAATGAGATTGTGTTGGCATTTGAAAAAATTAAAAAAATCATTCTAGCTTTTGGACTGCTTCATTTATGAATAAGTGGTTATAAATATCTTCTTGTGTGTTTTAGCAATCCATACTATTGCGCGACATGTTTCAACGTTTTACTGACGGCACCTTCAGGCTGACACTTAACAAAAATTACTAAACAACATTCACACGACATACAACTGTTTAAAAGTAATTTTGTAATTTTGTGCACGTGTTATTTAACTTATTAAAGTTGCCTGTAATTAAACACAATTTGTCCAAGCTGGTTCTACTACTTGACTGGATTGTGATCTACTGTGTGCTCTAGAAGTGTGCAAGTACTATAGTTCGTTTACAGTTTAGTTGATAGCATGGGCAGGCATTGTCCATGCTATTGAAACGGAGATCTTACGCTAGCAGCCCGCATGAAAACATCACAACCTCATAAAACTCATTTAAACTAGTTATTAGGAATATTTAATGGGGTTTAATTAAAAATGAGGTACGTTACTGAAATGAATAAATTTGGATCTTGAATTAAATAAACACTGAGTTAAGGATATCATAATTCAATGTGGTTGTGAATAGGAGCCGATGTAGTTAGGTCAGGTAGTAGCCTAGTGCGGCAAGCCTCTATAAGGCCCATGCTATCAACTAAACTGTAAACGGGCTATGGTTCTTGCTTGATGTTAGACCTTGAGCTACACAATTTATTAAATCATATATAATATTTCAGTAAAAAATGTTATCATCCTATATATCTTGTTCACTATTTTGTAGAGTTTATAAATTTCAAACTCATCTAATACATAAATAATTTTCTTCCCTTCTGTGTTTTATGTAGTACTTTACTAGTAAGCCCCCGTGAAAAATCACCTGCAGATTAACTAAATACACATTAGAAATACATGATTAAAACAATATATATTTAAAACCAACAGACGTTAGCTAGGCCTACCTAACTACGCTGACGGGGATTTTTAACTTGTTAAATGTGTACAATAATAAGGATTATAAAACTGTAGCAATATTTGTTAAATATTTGTATTTATATAAATTATTATATATCTAAATAAAGATAAAAATATTATATTTTATTTAATTTCTTTTTATTTCATAATGATATATCAGATGATTTAGAATTAACTATATTATAATGAATAAATTAATAATGGAATATGTGAATGTGTTTTACGAAGATGTACGAATGTAGCCGAAGTTAAACGAAGGAGTATCTCTTCTTTAAATATATACAAATGAATATATTTATAATAAAATGTTGCATTTATATTCATTTGATAAACTTAAAGCAAATCCTATAACTTATAAGATTAGTTCTTTAACTAATATTTAAATAAAATCAACTTCACAAATCTTATATTATTGAATGAAGTTGTAAACATAACCCCAAAGTGTAATCTGTGCTAGGTTTTGTTTAAGTATTACAGATGATTGGCGAATGGAACTGCTGTTTTAGTATATTGTTACTCACGTACTACTTACGTATGTACGGACGTACACTCGATTTTATAGGAGTTGTATTGCATGTGGTCTTCTATTTTTTTTTAAAGATATTGTTTTAACAATTAGGTTTTCGTTAGAAGTAGATCAGTATGTGGTGATTTTCTTTTTCTTTAAATTGAGTTTTAAATGCCCTTCCAGTTAGTAATATCTAATATTCTGATTACTAAGTACAATTGAATTTATATACCCTACTTTATTACACTTATATTGATTATATTTTCCTTATTAATTATTAATTAACCTAGACTGTTGCCTGTCCCAAAAGCTATTTTGCATCCTCGTTCATTAGCGCTATTGCGGGTTTGTTTTTAGAGGAATGGATCTAATCGCTTTTTGATGTATGAATTATGTATATCAGTTTAATTAATATTTTATTTTGTTTCTTTTACTGTCCGTGTATGCATTTGTCGACAGTGATTGAATCACAACCGTTTCCTTTTGCTTAGTTTAGTTTATTTGTTTATTCCGATGGTTCAATATAAATATTCAGTGCTCTGGAGACGAAACTGTTGAATACAGCCATACTCTGTGACTGTGGATGGTTAGAGGAAGCGTGTAGAGTGAGTGGGTTTTTGATATATTTTGAATTTATGTATGTCGCCAATTTGTTTGATTGTAAGGCCTACTTAATTAATACTGTTTTTGTTTCGAATTCGTTTGTGAAAGTTAAAAACGGGTGAACGTGTTTATGAATTTGTTAAATAAGTGTATTTGACTTATTTATTTTTTCATTAAACGTAGTATGCCATGTATCATCTGCATAATAATGATAATGAATTATATTTTAGTTTTTAGTTTTTAGTTTATATTATTCGTTTCAATATTGTCAGATAATATCTCAGGTGTTATCCATGATAACGATAATCCCATTGTTAGGCCATTGTTATGTCCATACATTTCATAATTTCATAATTAGTTAAATGTAATATAATTTTGTTCCACACTTATTTCTAGAAAGTCGATTAATTGAAGTAGGTCTTCTTTGATACATCATGCAAACTAGCATAATTCTTATATCAGATAATTAATAAAGAAATTAAATTTGAAAGCAGATTCATTGTTAACAACAACTTACATTTAATAAATCTTGTTTATGTCCAATATGGACACCAATGTAACAATCAGAGAAACTATAAAATAAAAAATCCTTATACAAGTAAAGGGTTAACTGGTTGTACTATGTATTCTCTTAAAAGGAATTTCTAGATACAAAGCAATTGCCTTTACCCGGTACAAATACAGTATATCCTTTGATGTAGGCCAAGTCTGTGAAGGAACTCAACACTCCAAGTAACGCTATTTGAACTCTAACATAGAATTTGAAACTTTACTCACAAAGCTGTTAAATAGAGCAAAGCAAATGCCCTCTAACCTATTTCGGGTAACCAAAGACAGAAAACCTCTGCCTCATAGATATTAGTATAACATTTAACGGAAAATGGAATCTGTTCTGATTTATTAAATGGTAAATGAACCGTTGAATCCAGCAAGATAATGTAACGATACCGATTTTGGAGCCAGAAAATTCTATTTTATTTATACAGGGTGTCTTGCAACCATATTAACAAACTTTATCACGTTATTTAGCATGTCAAAAGAAACAAAAAATGTAATATAACAAGTGTCCTATCTCATTCCGTTTTCGGTCTGTGTGTCTGTATGTGTTTTTTACCAAATACTTAATATTTTTAGAAGTAGAAAAGATATTGAGCTCAAACTTTGTACACATATTTGTTGCGTAAACTTTTATCACTGTACGAAAAATTAGAACAATATTTTAAATATTTTCAAAATGGCATCCGTTTATAATTTTTAATGTCAAATATCTCAAAAACAGCTAACTTTACAAAAAAATTACAAGAGGCAAAAAAAATTAATTTTTTAATGACAAACTCAATGTTTTTTTTTATTTTGTCTTTAGCTCAAAAGACAACAGAGATATTGACCAAAAAAAGGAAAAATGTATTTCTTGGTAGTTGTTTGAGGGTTTATACCCATTTCACAAAGTTAATGTACTAAAACCCAACAGAAAACTTTTTTTGAGACCGAATTTTGCGTTTTGGGTTAAATTTTGTAACAATGACTGCAGTTACAGCACTAGGACCTATTTTTTTAAATTTATATGATCATTTTACGTAAATTAAATTAAATTTTACACCTTAATTAACGACCTACATATTTCAATAGGGATTCGTTTCTGTGAGTAATCTGAAACACGGGTGAAATCTTTCGCCAGCTGTGACTCTCTAACGAAGCATTTCCGGACCTATGAATAAATTAAATTTTTTCGTTATTTTTGCTAGTGGAATCAGCTCAGAAATTGCTCGGTACATTATGAAAATAACTGTACCAGTCTTAGACAAAAATGAATTAAAAGAATCGGAAGCTATACTGGGCCGCATAGACTGGACATGTTCAAAGACTTACCTTTAAAACAAAAATCACCAAACTGCAGAAATGTCTCAGCTGATCACTTACAAATCTTTACTATACCTTGAGGTTAACTCAATAAACAAAAAAACTAGGTTCAATTTCGGTTTATAAACCAAATTTAAAAAAATGTATATGCCCTTAGTAAATAAAAATAGAAAATATACATGCCCTTAAAATACAATAAAAATGAAAAAGGTTAGATTACAATTTTAAGTTTAATTTTAAAAGATCCCTCCCTAAAAATTTAAAAAGATGAAAAACCCTCCCCATTAATAATGATTACAAAGTTTATACAAAAATATTAATTTAGACAAAATTACAAAAATTTGACATATAGTACCATGGATTTATTAATAAGTAACATCTATTTCGTTGGCCAACTGTAAAGCTAAGTATAATTAAATAATAAAAAAAATAAATAAAATGTGAGACGTCTCTGTAAAGAAAGTATACAATTTCAAATATTAGTCCTTTAAGGACTGAGGTCCGAAAATTTGCTATAGCTGCTCCTCCCAACTATTATTAATTATAAAAGACATATATTAAGATTTATTCATTTGTTACAAAACATAAAAAAAAACAGTACACAGCCTATTCAAAAAGTTTCTTATAAAGTTCACTGCAGATTTTAGAAAATATTGTATTTTTGGTCCATAGCTATTTTAAAAGAAAAACACTGTCGCAGAAAATAATTATTACAGATGCATGTTGTAGTTGCATTTTCAAGAAAACATGGTGCTGTAGTTGCCTTTAGCAGCAGAATATATGGGTAGTACTTGCAATTAAGTCCAGAACATAGTGTGGTACTTCCACCAGTAATACACTGCATTAAAACAAAATAACATCTTTTTAGAATTGAAGTAGGCTTTAAAACCAAGCATGGTGAAAAGCTTTTTAGGTTAAAAGTTTGCCTTTATAATATTTTTGATAATAGATGACAAGCAGGTATTTTAAAATAAAAATGTTAACTGTTAATGCAAGACTTAACCAAAGTTAACTTGTGATGTAACTTTCTGTTACTACATGTCTACGGACCACATGGTAAACTTTAAAATGTTCTTTGGTTATAAACTCAAAATATATCGGAGATATAGTTATTTAATTTATATGTTCTCCTTTTTTTTAAAGTCCTTATTTGTTAAAGATTACACTGCTTTAAATTTGTATAAACAATTATATAAATTGTTCAAGCTAGGCTTTAGTTTGAAAATAGGCTTGTTACATAAAATTTAATATTTAGGCTGTACGGACAGTTTTTAAAGAAGAAAATTGAATTACACAGATTTAAGTTATACTCTTGGAGTTTGAAATATTATTTACAAAATTAAAGTAGGCTTAAATTCACATAGTACCAAACTTACAAGTAAAGTTTTATAACAAAGCCAACTTTAAATAGAATGACAGCAAAAGACATTTCAATTTGGTAAACATAAATTCACATACCTGGTGTTTAGTAGAATAGGACTTAAAACAATGACATGATAATTACTGACGCACAGTCGTTAAACTCGCGACTAAGTCATTATAAAAGAACGGCAAAAAAAAACAAGCCATTACGTTGAGCAAAAAGGAAGGTAATGGCGACTCAGCAGAATGGCAGGCCTGACAAGAACCGGTCACGTGGTTTACCAGCTGGTGGACTCTCAGATAAGTTTTCGCATTACAGCGACCTCTACACAGATGCGCCTGCCTAGTGCGTAGCACTAACAGCTGACGTCTGTACGGAGTCGCTGCCTAGCGGTAAAAAGGGAACTACTTGAACAAGAATTGTGTCGGTAAAAGAAAGAAGTACGTTGTTTTGGGCGAAAGTGAGATTTTAATACCGCGGAATTTAAATAACGGCACATAACATATTATTAAAGCTCAAATAACTTAAAAATATTTTGTTTCTAGAGTAATTCTGGGTATTGTTGACAACTCCAAGAAATACATTTTTCCTTTTTTTGGTCAATATCTCTGTTGTCCTTTGAGCTACAGACAAAATAAAAAAACTATTGCGTTTGTCATTAAAAAAGTAAATTTTTTTGTCTTATGTAATTTTTTTGTAAAGTAACGGTTTTCGAGATAACATTAACAATTATAAACGTTTACCATTTTGAAAATATTTAAAATATTGTTCTAATTTTTCGTACAGTGATAAAAGGTTACGCAACAAATAGGTGTACAAAGTTTGAGCTCAATATATCTTTTCTGTTTCCAAAAATATTAATTATTTTTAAAAAACACATACAGACAGGCAGACCAAAAACGGAATGAGATAGGACACATTATGTTATACTACATTTTTTGTTTCTTTTGACATGTTGATTAACGTGATAAAGTTTGTTCATATGGTTGGAAGACACTCTGTATACATAAAAGCCAAATCCACTGACTCACTGATCACGATTTCTCAAAAACTACTTAACGGATTGGAACGAAATTTGGTATGTAGCTTCATCAAGGACCATAGGTGCTCACTGAGAAAGGTTTTAAAAATATCCGAAATTTTAGGGGGCGTTTGGGAGAGTCAAAGTTACTAAAACACGATTTCTCTAAAAGTACTGAACGGATTGGAATGAAATATGGTATGTAGCTTCCTCTAGGGCAGTAGGTGCTGCGTAAGATTGGGTTTTATAAAATTCGAAATTTTAGAGGGGTTTGGGGGTGTCAAAGTTACTAAATCACGATTTCTCCAAAACTACCAAACGGATTGGAATGAAACTTTTTATGTAGCCTCCTCTAGGGCCATTGGTTCTCGCTAAGAAAGGGTTTAAAAAAATTCGAAATTTTAGAGGGGGTTTGGAGGGGGGTCAAAATTACTAAATCACGATTTCTCCAAAACCACCGAACGGATTGGAATGAAATTTGGTATGTCGCTTCCTCTAGGACCATAGGTGCTCGGTAAGAAAGGATTTCAAGAAATTCGAAATTTTACTGGGATTTAGGAGGTCAAAGTTACTAAAAATCCCATAAGAAATACATAGTGTAATATATTTATTGATATAATATATTTTTTCTTAATATACATTTAACTTTTATTTGTCTATCCGTGCAAAGCCGAATCGTTCCAGCTAGTAAAACATATACTTCGTAAATAATGTATTTAACTTATAAAAAAATTATTGAATGTATAATTTAATTTATTAAACTTTTTGTTAAATGCTTTACAGTTTACCAGTTAAATATTGGGTGAATTGGTATTTAAATCGACAAAAGATATATATCACAATTTTCTTTACGTTGTTACGATATGAAATGAGTCAATATATTTACCTTGCAAACCTAACAATTTGAAAAGAGTAGAATTTCACTTGTAAGCTAAATTGTGTAATTTAAGAGTAATATAGAGTAGTAAGATATCTAAATGGGAATAAAACATCATCTAAGTAAAAATAATAGAAGCGGAAAGAGAGTGGGGGGAGGATTTTTTAAATAGAGAGATAATATTACACTGGGGACTTTATGGGGAAGGTTCTGGGGTGAGACTAGTAGTATTGGGAGAGAGTTTCCATCGGAGTGACATCACCGGAGGGTGCTTCAAGGAAGGAAGGGCTGACATGGCGGACCGAAGCCACATGGCAAAAAAGCTATGTTCAACATAATTAACTGTTTAATAACAATTAAACTTGTGTAACAAAGCAGTGATATTAGAGTTTTACTTTCATGCAAGGCACGTTAATAATTTGTATAATGATATTTTTGGAATATTTTAAAAGTGTTTCAGCACAACACATAAATACTGACAGGCTAGATTAGCAACGTTTTAGTGGCGATCTTTTCTAATGGTTTTGCTAGCAACAATATTACTAATGGTTTTATCATTGTCTGACACAACCTTGTTTTACGATTTTATTTACACCAGTTATCACTTCACAACACAATTGTTCACAATTCTTTTGCCGGAGGGTCACATTTTTCACTGGTCTACATCGTACCCCTTTTGAAACAGAAAAATACACGTATTTGTTTCCAATACGGAGCAAGCATGATACAATATAATATACTAGAAATACCTTAGATGTTTCACACAGATGTAGTATAAAGATATATATTTATTTAATAAAGATGGAGGATTAATCGAACCTTAGTTAATGATAAATGTCTACGTTGAATTACTAAAGTGTATGATATACCGGGAGTTACTCTAATGAGCCAGAAATATTTACGTCTATTTCAATAAATTAACAAATACAAATTAATGCTATGAAGTCAGCTGTTCATGGAAGTTAAGAGATGTAAACATAATATCAGATACACCTTCAATCAGCTGAGCTATGTATTTAAATTGATAATAATATTTTAACCCTTTGGGTCCCAGGCCAAAAATATGGTTGGTTGTAAAAAATGTCATATATGCAGTTTATTGGAAAATATGCTGAAAAATCCCAGACCAATAAAGGTGTTACGGTAGAGGTTTGGTAAACAAATTTTAAGATATCTTGTATTGAAGCTATTTAAATTTTTGTGATATCAAAATGATACCAATTAATTTGTCTATAAAACCTACTAAATTTATGTTTCAATTATATTTCTAAAAAACATTTTTATTTAAAATATATTATGGATTTCACCCACCTTGAGATTAAAATACGTTGTCCACGTGCGTAGTCCAAATTAAAAATAATATTGGGAAAAGTATTCCACGTCAACAATACACACACAACACATACACAAAAACACACACAGTACTATGGACAATATTTTACAATTACACACGACGTTTCGCGAAGAACAAAAACACTTCGCGTCTTCAGGTGAATACACACAACAAAGTCCTACGTCTAAGCCTCTCAGATCGCCATAATATATTTTAAATATCTTATACCCCACACATAATGTCCTTCAAGATACAAACATTTTTATGTGGTAAATTGTGCATTTGTTTTTGTAAAATTAAAATAAACGGTATCAGTTAACTGACACAAACTTTCTCCCAACTTACTGTAGTCAAAATAATATTGTTTTTAATCATTGTATTTACTATTTTTTAGAACAAAACAAAAACATAATATTCTACCTACGTCAATCGTATAAAAAATTATTGTCCCAGGTGGGATTCGATCAAGCGACCTTTGAATTACTGGCCGTGCTCGCTACCGTGGTGCTACCCCGTGCGGCAGCTGCCGCGATGTTAGATTGACAACACAAACTTGTTTATTTTTAAACATTTCCCCATAATTATAAAACGCCGAAGTTTTGATAAAAGCGGGTGGTGTCATTTTGTTTGGCATCTTAAGCACTATAAATACTGAATATTTGATCAAAATCGTTACAGCCGTTTGTGAGAAATTTGCATTTTTGTCGTTTTTATGGGTTTTTAGGGGTAAATTACCCTTAAAAATTAAAAATTCCAAAAAATGAAAAAACGCCTGGAGATATTAGGGTATAGTACCTACATACCAAATTTCATGAAAATCGGACCAATAGTGTCCTCTCTGGTCGTGTATACATACAGACAGACTGAAAGACAGACACCACTCTAAAAACACTTTTTTGGGTTCAGGGAGCACCAAAACAAAAAATTCCTCTAAAAATATTTTTGGGTTCAGGGAGCACCAACACAGATAATTGCACTAAAAAATTTTTTGTGGTTCTGGGAGCACCAAAACAGATAATTCAACTGAAAATTCAAATTCGAACATTTTTACGAAAACAATACTTTCTCCATATACTACGTATAGGGTGGAGAAAGTAAAAAGGTGATAGTAATATTTTTGAAAGAAAAACTAGAAATTATTTTAACGTTTGAAACATTAAAAATTGAATCCTTATACTATTTTCCATATGTGAAAAAAATTTCAAGTCATTTGATTAAAAAATAATATATGGTTTTATGTCGCAAAATGAAAAGTAAAAATTAACATAAGCCTAACATAACTAAACATTTTTAGAAAAGTGAGTTAATTCTATTAGTGAGTGTTTTTATTATTACAAATTAAAAACTTTTATAAAAACAACGATTTTGTAAAAAAAATCTGTAAAAACTATGTTTTCCTTAACAAAAGGTTATTAACAACATTAATTTTGATCGATTTGAATATTAGTCAATTTTATACAATCGATGCACAATATTACGTTTCTTAGACCAATATTCCAGGCTAAATTTTATTTATTTTCGAATCAATATCCATTATCAATGTAACATAACATTATAAAACGATTAAAATGCGTATAAATAAATACGTACTATGTTGTTGAAACAAATGTAACAATCCGGTCACGTCGGTCTACCTATATGATTACTGTTAGTTTTATTTGTATTTCTACAGTGGAGGTAGCTTCTGATCCAGGCTAGTTTGTCTGCGGCATGCGAAGCGAAGCAGTTCATAATCCGAGGTCATAAATTTTAAATCGAAACTAGCCATGCGCAGTCTATAATCCAAGGCCACAACGTTGAGCGAAAAGAAGCAACTTGTGAGCCAGAGGTGGAAGCTAGGTTCAAACAAATTCTGCACGCAGGCAGGTTCAATATCATGTATGATAGGTTCAAATATTATACACGCAGGCAGCTACAGAGCGCCCTCGTGAGTAGACCAATTTCCCAAATAGTTGGTTAAAACCCTAAACGGTATTAACTGATTTTTTCAAATCTACTCAACTCACGTCAACGATTCAGCTGCCTGTTTGAATTATTTTAGCTAGTAGCCCAGTCGGTATAGGTTACAACTACCAGTAATTTGCAATACGGCAGATTTTTTTTATAAGTACCTTAAAGTATGTAGATTAACATAAAAAAAGTTTACCAGTCTATCGATTTCCCAAAGTCGAAAAAAATCGATTATCTTTTTTTTATCGATTATCATTTAATATTTCGAGCTGGGATGAAGATAGAGAAAAATAAAAAACACCACTGTGTAGAGGAGGTATTTTTCAACAAAAATGGTCATATATATTTATTTCGTCCGAGCAATGGTTTGTCTGGAAAAAATTCGATAATGCAGGTATGTATTTTGCAGCAGGGAAAATCACTAAAAGGGAACTTCTTATTCATATATTAAGCGTTGGCTCATTATAAATTGGCTGAATTTTAATATATCGAATTGAAACTTGGTATAGGAGTTAAAATATATATTTCAAACATTTATGATGAGTCTCGGCTTGTTATCTTGAAAATGACCCGATCTAGGAGTCGATTTCGATTATAGATTTTAGGAGTACCGGACCCACCAATTCATTTTAAACAGCTCAAGTTTAGAAACTTTTTAAAATATCAACCTGAAAGTTTTTTTTACAAGTTAAATATATAGATTCAAACAAGATCAAGGAGTATAAACCATTTTTATTATTTACTTTTCAAAGCACAAGAAACTTAAAAACGTATAATTTTAGACCTTTTTAGATTGTTGATCAAAACGCTTGAGTTAATCGGTTGCAGATTAGTCAATTTTTTAAATATAGTTTTTAAAATAAGTATAGAAAAAAAAACAATTGTGTTTTTAACTTATGTACCAATTTTTAAAACGATATGTTCAAAAATGTCGAAAATGGAGTCGCTGAATCCAAAGGTGTTATAGTTAAAACGAGATAGGTAAAACAGAAGACTATTTTCAAGAGCCTCGTTTTTGAAAATAGCATGACAAAAATCGTTCATACTTACTAAGAATATTTATACTGGTGTACTCAACTTGTAAAACGAATTTGATGTTGATATTCCAAAAGTTGACGAAACTGGAATAGATTGAAATTAGTTAGTGGGTCCGGTACTCCTAAAATCGATAATCGAAATCGATTCCTAGATCGGGTAATTTTCATGATAACAAGCTGAGACTCAGCATAAATATTTAAAATATATATTTTAACTCCTACGTCAAGTTTCAATTCGATATATTAAAATTCGGCCAGTTTAGAATGAGCCAAAGCTTCATATATGAATAAGATGTCCCCTTTTAGTGATTTCCCCTGCTGCAAAATACATACCTGCATTATCGAATTTTTTCCAGACAAACCATTGCTCGGATTAAATAAATACATATGTCCTTTTTTGTTGAAAAATATCTCCCCTACACGGTGGTATTTTCCATTATCTTCATCCCAGCTCGAAAATTGAGGATAATCGAAAAAAAATGATAACCGATTTTTTTCGACTTTGGGAAATCGATAGACTGGTACACTTTTTTTATGTTAATCTACATACTTTAATGTACTTATAAAAAAAAATCAGCCGTATTGTAAATTACTGGAACTTTTGAGTATAATATTTATATTGGAAGTATTACAATTATTTTATAACATAACCCATTCGTCAGTTTTAAAGCAATGTTTGTAAACAAAGTGCAGCATATATTACCGCTATTTAAGTTGTTCGTTCTCAAATTAAACTTTAACATAGCGCTTTCAAATGCACTTACAGCTTTGCATAGTTGTTAACAATTCAGAACCCAAAGTACCAAACCAGATAATCCACTGAAACAACCCATTAGCGGACATGATAACTCTTAAGCTTTGAAATGGCCTACTAATTGTTACTTCATGAATGCACAGTGAAGGTATTACGTGATCTCCTACAACTAAGTCTTGCGAGGTGAAAGTTAATATTTGGGTTCTATAAAACTATCTTTTAAATAAAACTTACGTCAACATTTTTACTTTTGTTACGTACTACGAACATGTTAAATAAAATTTTACTCAAGAAACTACCTTTTTAGAAATGTTTTTTAATTACCTACTAAACCTGGCGGAATCCACCGTTCGCGCCTCTTCACTTAACTTATTATTGACGCGACCCCTGAAGGGTTAAAGACCTTGGAAGAATGTTGGTCACGATTGGCTCACTTACCGACTAAGAACACTTCGGGCGACTCACGCTAATTTAGGCTATATTCCTTTGAAAGTGATTTAATATAGAATTATAAATAACTCTGTTGGGCTTAGACAAATTTTAAACCAACTTGTGTCCTGTGATTAAATTTATATTTAGTTTTTAGGTGTAGAAACATTGTTGGTCAAAGCGTGTTACCCTTGAGCGGTGTATCTGATATATTGCGCGTTTGTAAACTTAATTTTATTGTCAGTGATCTAAAATTAATATATAGCCCTTTGGGATATCTAGTCTGTGGGTTATTTAATTACCTTCATTTGATACTAAACCAATTTTCAGAAGAAGAATTCTGGCCAACTACAAACAGTTTCTTGCAGTTTCGGATACTGACGTTACAGGGATGAGAAGTATAATATTTCGGGTCGCCCTTTTGTTAGAGTAGGCGATTTCCGGGGTATTCAGGCGTATGGAATATCCCCAAGAAAAAGAGGGCCCTTCCTCTGAAAAAAATAAATTACGTTGGCAAAATGACAGCATTTTATACCGTTCAAGTGTTTTAAAATGTACTCTCAAAACTCATGCATTCAGCTATAATATTGCATTTTATTAACTGTTTTTGTTATATTTTTGGTCTAAAGTAAATTTGAGTATATTTTATAACTCAATTATTTAATTTGTGCATCATAAAAACACTTCCGCCAAGCTCATCCTTCCTTGTTATGCTTCCTTGTTTACCTCTATCTGTCTTACGCAAAGTAATATCTTTACACTAAACATACTAACTCTAATAATTAATATAACTAATATATATTTTTGATCACACACCCCATTAATTCGTAACACAAGTAATACAAAAGTAAGTTACTTGCTTACAACATATATCTAAGCGTTTTAATAATGTATCTACTAAGTTCTGACGTTGAACTTTGTTACACTATATATTGACTGCACTTCGTACTTAAGCATTACATAGTTGTTAACACTGCAAAGCCCGAAGCAGGAATCGGGATAATCTGCTGAAACAAACCATTAGCCTGCAGTAATGACTTCAGAGTTAGAATTTCCCTTTATGAAATTACAATGAAAGGGATTACATGATTCTTCTAGAACCTAATATCTTGATAGATGTAAATGTAACCCTTCCGCCCATGTAAATCCTCGTCTATGCAACCTCATTCTTATTAATATTACAACTATATTAGACGTTTTGAATATCTTGGCATAATAATACATGTTGCAATGCACCAGTGGGCAATAAGAAAACAATTGTATACAGTATTAGTGGTTTAAGGACTTCACCATCTAGTAACCTTTGGTCAATCAATTTAACATTATACGAAGAACACCTCACAACCTCCATTCATATACAAATCTACTTACTAATATAATTTAAGTATTCTACAAGTACAAGCAAGATATTAGTCATAAACAGAATTTTAAGAAAAAAATAAATATATTTTCATGTTTATTATTTTCTTTTCTTACACACTGTAGGGACATACAATGCTTAACTATAATAATTCAGGTTTGTGTTTATTAATAGTTAGTCAAACATTTTGAAATCTTGTCAAATTATGTCTAATAATTGCTCATTGTTTAAGAAATTACACTTAAATTGTACGAAGCACAATGCCAGTTTACGATAGCAAATGCAGCAATTGTGACAAGCTTGTAAAAATAATAATAATAATAAAATACAATAATTTCTTTACATATATTCGCATAGGGTGCCCTTTAAGTATTTATAAGATGTAAACAGCAATTACGTCTGCATTATTACGTTTAAAAAACCGTAACAAATTTATAAAATAGTGTAATGTTTTATTTATTTATAAATCTATTGTTTTTTGGTTTAAAATTAAATAATGTTTATAAATTATATTTATATCGTGTTTCTGTACAGAAATATACAGTACATAACATTTTTTTAGATTTTTTTGCACATATTAAACCTATCGCATTCGAATTTTGACGTCCAAAAACCTCTATAGGTACATGTATAGAGAGGTTATGAACGTTAACAACGAATAGGCCATATTTGATATTGTTTATGTATTTTAGAAATAACAAGTACTAATTATAATCATTAGATAACTTATATTACCTTTATAGAAATGCAAAGAATGCAGAAACTGGTGAACAGGTTTTCAGAACGGTTAATAACAGCACAAAGAATAATGTTTTAGTTACGTTTGGTGTTTGAATAAGGAAATAAGTTGAAAATTATACCACCTGATATATAGTTAATGATTTATGTTTGTTAAATCTTATCTTATTAAACGAGCAGTTCTTGTATCTTTTCTATTGGCCTATAATTAGTGACTCCAAAGATGGTATATAAAATAAGTTTAGAGTTAAAATTTTATGCGCATTTTTGCAGGCATAAGACCTAGCGCATTCGACTATTGACATAAAAAACTCCTATATGCAAATTTTTATCAAAATCGTTAGAGCCTTAGCGAGATCCCAGAAATAAATGTATAAATGTATAAACAAATATACAAGAATTGCTAGTTTAATAAGATAAGATTTGATTTCAAAAGCGAACGTATAAGGACGTAGTATATTTAGTTTTGATGTATGACAGCGCAATCATGTTCATTGTTAATATAAATCGTGGCAGAAAACTGAAATAAAAACTATGTCTTTATATAGAAAGATATTTTTTCTACAAACTTCTTACTTTCAACTTTGTCGAGCTTACATATCGTGTATTTGTGTTACCTTTTATCTTCGCTTATCATATTGCTTAATTTCTCATTCTTTTTATTTTACTGTGTGTTTATTTTCTTGTCATTATTGAAGTAATTTTCAACAATAGTTTAACATAGTAAAATATATCATAATTGTAAATGAGTTTTTGGGGGGGGGGGGAATATACAAGAATTGTTCGTTTAATAAGATAAGATTTAACAAACAGAAAGAAATCACTAACAATGTATCAGGTGGTATAGTTTTCAAATTATTTCCTTATTCCAAACGTAACTAAAACATTATTTTTGGGCTGTTACTAACCGTACTGAAAAAAATTTCACCAGTTTCTGCATTTTTTGCATTTTTATAAAGGTAATATAAATTATATAATGATTATAATTATTATTATTTGTTAATTCTAAAATACATAAGCAATATCAAATATGGCCATTCGTTGGACAGGTTACATGACCTACATGTAGGGCCTACCTATAGAGGTTTTTGGACGTCAGGATTCCAATGCACTATGTTTTGTATCTGCAAAAAAAATCTAATAAAATGTTAGGACTAATTACACTTATGTCTTTTTAATTTTTTTTTTATTATTATTTAAATAAACAGTTCCTATGTACGTAGGATCGAAAAATATTCATATTTATTCAGTATGCGATTCGTATTTACATCCATTTTCCTAAAAAAAAAAAAAAAAATACTGAGCGATACTTGGTCGCCCAGTACTGTATAATTATGTACAGAAACACGATATAAATAAAATTTGTACACAGTATTTAATTTTATTCCAAAAAACAATAGAATTATAAATAAATAAAACATTACACTATTTTATAAATCTGTTACAGTTTTGTAAACGCAATAATGCACACGTAAATGCTGTTTACATCATCTGAATACTTGGCACCCTATGCGAATATATGTAAAGAAATTATAGTAGTTTATTATTATTATTATTATATTTACAAGCTTGTCACAATTGCTGCATATGCTATCGTAAACTGGCATTGTGCTTCGTACAATTTATGTATAATTTCTTAAACAATGAGCAATTATTAGACATAATTTGACAAGATTTCAAAATGTTTGACTAACTATTAATAAACACAAACCTGAATTATTATAGTTAAGCATTGTATGTCCCTACAGTGTGTAAGAAAAGAAAAAATAATAATACAAGAATATATATATCTTTTTCCTTAAAATTCTTCGTATGACTAATATCTTGCTTGTACACGTAGAATACTTAAATTAAATTAGTACGTAGATTTGTATATGAATGGAGGTTGAGAGGTGTTCTTCGTATAATGTTAAATTGGTTGACCAAAAGGTTACTGCAATTGTTTTCTTATTGCCCACTGATGCATTGCAACATGTGTTATTATCATACCCTATTCAAAATAACTAATATAGTTGTTTAATATTAATAGGAATGAGGTTGCATAGACGAGGATTTGCATGGACGGAAGGGTTACATTTACATCTATCAAGATTTTAGGTTCTAGGAGAATCATGTAATCCCTTTCATTGCAATTTCATAAAGGGAAATTCTAACTCTGAAGTCATTACTGCAGGCTAATGGTTTGTTTCAGCAGATTATCCCGATTCCTGCTTCGGGCTTTGCAGTGTTAACAACTATGTAATGCTCAAGTACGAAGTGCAGTCAATATATAGTGCAACGGAGTTCAACGTCAGAACTTAGTAGATAAATTATTAAAACGTTTAGATATATGAGTTGTAAGCAAGTAACTTACTTTTGTGTTACATGTAAATAACCACTACCAATGCGATAAGTAAATAAACACGATATATATTATTTTTATAATTAACTTTAATAAATTGTTATCCTTAACTTAAACATTTCATAAAAATATATGAAATTTATGAAATAAATGTGATTGTAGTTTTTGCCTACAAAAATATATATTTTTAAATTGTATTTATGGTGAAGGTCAATTATGGAGAAAAATGGCTTTGTCGTCGGAACATAATGCATAGCTGACAATAAGTTAAACAAACACCTGGTTTTAAATTTGTTAATTCATTTTGTATATTATTATGTGTCGGGCACTTAAAATGAGACCAGTCAATAGATGAGATTAAATAAAAAATTTCGTTATATTGTTTTTATTACAGTAACACTGTATATCTTGATATTATATGTATATCTATCTAATACTAGCTTTCCCGATCCGGCTTTGCACGGATAGACAAATCAAAGATAAATGTATATTAACAAAAAATATATATAAATAAATACATTACACTGTGTATTTCTTATGGGGATTTTTAGTAACTTTGACCCCTAAAGCACCACTAAAATTTCGAATTTATTTTAAAACCTTTTTTATCGAGCACATAGGGCTTTAGAGGAAGCTACATAACAAATTGCATTACAATCCGTTCAGTAGTTTTTGAGAAATCGTGATGAGTGTGTCAGTGAGGGAGTGGTATTTGGTTTATATATATATATATATTCATTTTATTAATTTGTGCAATGTATGTTTTCTTTTGTTAGACGTCTCCCGTTCTTTTATTTTCTAAATTATGATTTCTCATGACCTACTATGTGTTTTGTACATGCAAAATGAAATTAAATGTAATTTAATTTTGAACTTTAACCTTTTCGCTGCGTATTAGGTTAAAAGATCTAACAGCTAGTAAGACAAAAAAGAAAAGATATTCAAATGATTTATTAAATGTATTGAAAACCAAACTTTATGTAATCATAAACTTTGACCAGTTTAAATTACATTCGCTACAAAATAAAATATTTTACGAAGTGTACATTTTGACTAAAAGACTAGTTAATAGTAAAATACAAATGCAGTAGTGTACATGGTTTTTGAAATTAATTGTACTAGATCTTTTGTATTTGCGTGATAACTTATTGATCTTGTAATATATTTGCTATATTACTCGCAATTCCGTTAGCTTTACAAAACCTTTACCTGCTCGAACATTTCTTCACAAAACGAAAGCAATTTAAGCAAATGGACCAGATACATCATATCGTTTCCAGTATCTGACGTAAGCCTTTGTACAATGATTTGATCTTACAGTAAAAGTGGAAAAGCATTCCTTCCATTCAAAGGTTTAAATCCATGGTTCTTTTTATTGATTCTATTAACTCAATGTTTTTTATTTGTGTATTTTTTATGGGTTATGTTTTCAGTTAGAAAAACATTTAGCCTTTTATATTCATACATTTGTATCATCATTACAATTTTTTTCCAAATACTCTGTTTAATGTACCAACAAATGCAAACTCATTCCTATTAAATTACAACTAAGATGTGTGATAATAATACATGTGTATGGAATGCATCAGTGAGCAATAAAAAACATTTCATAATCTCATACAGCTCCAATATTTTGCTGCAACTTTTAACTTATGAATAAACTTCAATTTTATTTATAAATTAAATATATCTTGTTTATTTATTTTTGACATTGATAGTATTCATTTACTTTTAATACGAAAGTACGCTACTTGCTTACATATATATAAGCTTGAATAATGTATCTACTTGGTTCTGAAATTGAACTTATTCACAGTGTATATTGAATTCACTTTGTCCTCATGCATCACAAAGTTGTTAACACTTCAAAACCCGAAGGAGCAATGGTATAATCCGATGATTCAAACCGTTAGCCAGCATTAATGATTTCAGACATAGAATTTCCCTTTATGAAATTACAATGAAAGGGATTACATGATTTTCCTCGAACCCAACACCTTGAGAGATGTAAATGTAACCCTTCCGTCCATGTAAACTAAGCTTTTAGTCTTCGTTAACGCAACCTAATTCCTACTAATATTAAAACTATAGCTGTGTCTAATACCGTTTATCTAGTTATGCTATTTTATCAGTAGACAATAATAGTATAAAATATACAACTCTAAAATAAGGTTAGGTTCTTCTAACCTGAAGAGTAGGTTTAGTTGTGATTGGGGTAGTTAGCCTGTAGTTCTATTGGTGATTCTAAAAGAGAGACACAAATACAAGGTTTTTTCTTATCCAAAGTGTCTCCCTATTATTCGACCTAACTTTAACATGTTGTTTAACAAGTTAAAACTAGCATTATAACAGTTAATTAGACCTACCTTGCTTGGTTACAAGTTCACTGTCTGTATCTGGGTTTTCTTAAAAAAATATTGTATCCTAAATGGTTGAAAATAAATTCAAGAAACTCAGCAAGAAAATTGTATTACATTGCTAAATGTAAAAACAAATATTGAAATGTAATTTTTCTTAACTAGGATTCTTTATAAATGTTTGCTCTTCCTCAAAAATCGGGAGAATTTCGGATAGTCAAAATTTAAAAATGGTAACACGCATCTTTACCTTTTCAGAGTGGAGCATTAGTTCATCCAGTGTACACTGCGAATCCAATTATAAAAGTAACCACCAGTCTTCTTTAAGTAAAGCCATCTTTTACTATAATCTGTCGATCGTACTTGCTCAATATCAACAACACAATAATATTGTAATTACTTTAAAATATTGCTAGAAATTACACTTCCAAATCAACGCTATATTAAGAGCCGTATTACACAAGTCTAGAATGTATAACGTTCTCACAATCACACAATATTGTAGATAAACCATAAAAAGTAAATATCGTCAATACTTTACTTCAATCTTTTAACACTTTGATGACCATTCTCACCAACCATCGTACTCTTTTATTGCACTGTACCTAATTATTCTGCTCCACTCCAACTATTTTACTGCACTATGTGCTTCTGAAAAACTTGGTTCTTTATCTCAGTATATTGTGCATTTACATACAAAAAAAAAAACAAGTTGTATAATTAACAAATCAAATTCCTAAAATCTTTATAAAAACGCAGTTGAATAAGTTAGTAAGGTTTTCTAAAAAAAAAAATAAAACACTCCTTAAATTGTTTCTATTGATCATAATTGTTAGTCGGAATAGTTTAGACAGGAATAAAATAATAAAATCGTTGAGTAAAATACAAATTTAAAACAACGAGCATTTAGGAAAACCCGACAACATTTCCAACCTACATCTTACATACTGTTAGTTTTGAGTTTATAGGAGTACCCTAATGAAAAATTAACAAGGTAGACTTACTTGTTAAACAGATATTGGTTTCCTTGTTCAACTTTGAAATACAAAAGTTCTATCAGTGGAAAACTTACTATATCTGTAAAACAACAGAAGGAATTGCGGTGGTCTTATTATTCGCTGGAGCAGTATCCTGAACAATTACTTGTTTAAGTATATTTATGTGACACCGTATTGGGTTGGCTTTAGGTTATATTAAATATCCATAAATACACTTCACTTTTATTTGGTGCGATAACATTAATCGTAGATGATATATCAATCGCTTCAGTGGATTACTTTACTTCAAAAACATAGACTTTGAATATAACCAAGTGCCTTATATTTACAATAACGAGAAAAAAAAAACTATATAAAATTTGGTTTTAAAAATATTAAAAGTAAGTACGAATATTAAAATTTACCTTTTCTTTTTAAATTTTCTCAGGACTTTCCCGGGTAAAATAAACAGAAGAGGCTTTTTATTGGGTATGTAAAATGAACGTCATTAATCAAATTCGCATTACTTGGGGGAAAGTAGAGACATGGTAACTCAATTAAACACGTTATGAAAGTGTTTTTTTTCTACTTCTACTACTATAGTTCTAAACAATTTTATTTTTTTAAAGCAACAGTAAATTATATACTTTGATAATACGTTCTTTGTTTAAAATACAATGCTTATTTTTGACTTAATATTTGTTATAGTTACAATTATAACAACAAAATTATAAATGATACATTACGACCATTCCCTTTTTGGGTTTAATTTAGTGAAAGTTTAAAATAAATAAGTACTAACAATAAATCTAAATAACAATAGTAAACCTACTTTAATTTTAGAATTGTAAAACACATTCTAAACTATAAATTAAATATGATTTGCACTTGAGTAAACAGTATTTATTCTCCACAAATAACAGTATTAATAAAAGCTCATTTAAAAAAATATATATATATATATATACAAAAAGTCATGATTAATTAGTTTTTTAACTGCTATTGTGACATAACTGTACCATTAGAGAAGATTTTTATACGAAAAACAATATTTGTCTCCAATAAATAATTACATGCAAATACAGAAGTTTATAAGATGTATAGTTCTGTTGTTACCTCCTCTATTGAGTTCAATGGTAAACGGTTTTAAAGTGCTTACTTTTAAATCGTATACTGTATATTTAAAATAGAGCTGCAGCTAAACACAATATTATTTTCGATATTTAAAATTCTTCAACATGATTTTTCTTGTATCTCTTCTATTATGAAAAAATGTCTGCCATTTACGCAAATATCACAACTTCTACGCGCATGCAAAAGGATCCAGTTCACCAATTCCCCACACCCTAACATGTACATATGTAAGATACGTATCATATGAACGACAAACTAAAATGCCAGAATTACTTATGCAAATATCTATATTTGTACATATTTCTCAATACATAAAATATAAAAAAATTCTGGTAAATTAATAAACTAATAAATTTATTTTTATGCTTATTCCGATTTAAAAGATATCTACTTTTACAATTAAAATTATAATAAAATCATAAAAGTTAAACATAAAAAAGTTGTACAACGAAATCTCAGTTTGACCTAAAATGTTCGTAACTATTGCTTTTAGTTTGTCTATAATTATTATTGCTTCTATGGAACGATTATATTTGTAAATGTATTGTATTTGTGTATAAAGATGGAGTGAACTCATTTATAATAATTATAAATTTTTATACTATTGTTGAAAATTACTTCAACAATTTCAAGGAAATACACAATTGTGTACAATAAAAAGAATGAGAAAATACGCAATATGATAAGTGAAGCTAAACGAAAACACAAAGACAATACACGACATGTGAGACAGACAAAGTTAAAAGTATGAGATAGAAACAGTAAGACGTTTATAGATTAAATCTCTTTGTATACAAAGGCAGGATTTTTCTTTTAGTTTGCTATCACCATTTCTATTACTATAAACATGAATGCGCTGTCAGACATAGGCAAAATATATAACAGTCCACTCGCCATTGCGATCAAACGTCCAGTTTTGTATAGAAACATGATACGCAAGTTTAAAATGAAATTGATATATTTTATTCTACAGCAAAGATTGGAATAGAATTACAAATAATTTATGCATTATATAGTGCAGAGATTTTTAAAATTGGTATATATTAATTTCTTACACATATTAATACAACACTGAACCCTATTTACATCTTCTGCCTACATTTAAAGGGAGACGTATGTTTAATTATTTTTTTTACCCACTGTAGTCACATATTATAATGTGTAACTATAATTCAGGCTTAGGTTCTTAAAATTTTATTTTAAAAAGTTAAGTTGTTATTAAAATTTTTTTTTAATCTTAACAAATTAAGCCTAAAATTTTCAAATGAATAATATTTGTTTAACTGTCGATAATGTTTATTTTTAACTTCCCGCTAGCAATAAAGGGAAGTTATTGATTTCGGTCCGATTTTCGAAAGTCGAGTTTTCATTAAATCTCCACGTTTTGAGGTCCCAGGAAGCCATTCTGACTGTTCCCGTCGAGATGTCCGACCGTGTGTGTTGGTGTGTGTGTGTGTGTGGATGTGTGTGTGGGGGTGTGTGTGTGTGTGTGTGTTGGTGGATGTAAGTGTGTAAATAAATTTTTGTCGTACAGTTTCTCAAAAACGAATCAACCGATTGAATTCTACGACATGTCATTCGAAAGTGTGTATCAAAACTTAGATCTAATAAGATTTGAGAGTTAATCCATCAAGCCAATCCGAAGAAATTTAAAAAAATAACCTAAATTTGTTTTGGAATTTTTATGTTTTTTAAAAATAACTTTAAAGCGTGCGAAAAAATCATTATAAAACCATGTATACCTTTTTTGTGCTTAAAAAACTGCGTCGACTGCTTTTTTGAAAATGAAAATCAGACGACGCATTCAAAAGTTACCGTTGTTTAAAAATTCACAAATTTTCGTTTTTTGGTATTTTTTAACATATCTTCCAGATTTCTCAACCAATCAATATAAACCTGTACATTTTCTTTTTGTGCTTTAAAAACTGCGTAGAATTCTTTTTTAAAAATGAATATCGAACGACGCATTCAAAAGTTATCGTTTAAAAATTCACAAATTTTCGTTTTTTGGTATTTTAACAAATAAACTCATTTTTAAGCGTTTAAAATTCAAACTAAGCGGGAAGTTCTAGGGTTGGCCTGCACGGTCAACCAATTTCCAGATTTTTTAAAGTAAATAATGAAACTTTTTTACTGGACAGACATCAACAAGTTTATAAAGTAAATAATGCAATTTATTAAAACACCCAATACTCAAATATCATCTAAACGGTTCCAGATATTTATAAGCAATTTAAATTAATAATTTTCTCTCGACATTTTACATTGAAATCATGTATCACATTACCATTTTACTTGAAAAAATTAATCACATGTTGACACCACAAATTTGTAAACTCATCGTAAAATTAAATTTGTTTTTAACAAAGAAGGTATATCCAGCCTTGCATTTCTGTATATTTTAAAAATTTTGGAAATAGTTTATTTATTTTTGTTAGCCAGTGTGGAGCCTTTTAGCGAAGTTTCTGAAATTGACCATTATTTATTAAACCTTTCGTCAAATCAGTTTATGTTATTGCAACATCAGTTAAAACGCTTAAAAAAATGTATCTCGTTAGCTATTTTAAATTTAGAAAAGCTGTAAGATGTAATCAGCTGTTATCAACGTTTTTTGTTGACAGCCGATTGTTTGTACAATCGTTTTCGTAACGTATCGTTTTGAAATAATAGCTACTTTATATTCCGCGTTACTCAGATGGGAAATGAAACGTTAAATATTTATTTTTAATGAACTATTTAATTAATTAAAACAATATTACATAAGGAAGGGCACCGTTTGTAGTAAAGAACATCTTGGTGCTAAATTGCAGCTTTCTTTGCAACTGATGTTTGAGGACAGATGAACTGTTAGTTATTATGGTGTGGTAGCAATAGTTAGTTACGAGAAAGTTTGGATTTTTACCTAAGAAACTAAACAAAATAATCATTGTGGTTCAATGTATTAGGCCTACACATAATAAATTTTTTTTTTTGAATTCTAGAACGTTTGAGTGAAAGACCATATTCCAAGAAATAAAACAAATTAAGATAATTGAGCGGAACATAAATAATAATTTAATCAATATTCTAATCAATTTAATCCATATTATAATGCTAGAAAGTTATTGATGAAGGGATGAATATTTTTTTCCATTCAGCAGCAGCGCCGTGTAGTAGCCTTCTCATCTACCACAAGATGAATTTTAATGACGTATGGAGGCCACTGGGACAAAAAAAAAGAATTTTTTACTTTAACAGAAATGTATTATGAATTTACTTGAGCTTGAGTCGTGAGCATAAATAACAATTAAATAACAATTCTCTCATACAAACATAACATTATTAATCTGAGTACAATAATATTATTTTTAAAAGTTGTTACAATTCAAATATTTCCCTAACTCTGTAAATAAAATAAGAACGAAATTAAAAATACGTATTGGAGCGAGAGAGATAGAAGTCAAATTGGAATGTCATTCATTTAGTTAATCCGTCATACACGCCCGACACCTAGCGACAATTATGCGCGACACTAAATACTACAACGAAAAGGTACAATCAAATCACGAATTTCAACTCGAATTCATTAAAATAAAATTACAAAACAAATCTGTAGACCTACATTTCCTACATCAAAAATATTCAAAACTAAATTCTGCATCCAGGAAAGCTAGAATAACAACATAAAACCAAGACAATCGACAAAGATTTACGTTAAAATGCAAGGAGAAACTAGGCCTATCTAATTACAAATCGAAGAGAAGTTGGCAGAACAAATCCGATTACAAGAAAATACATTCTTATTAAAAAATTAAACCAGGCCTATGAAAAGAACCAATTTTTTACATCTCAAATGTCTTTGGTCTAAATCTAAAATAAACGCCGATAAGCTATTATAAAATATAAAACCGAAGCCCCGACCGACAAAATTTAATCGTAGGCGGATATTTCATTTATGTAAGCTCCTCCCACGAAACGCTGTGATTGGTCCACGTAATTCTTGCCACCAAATGAAAAAATACGAAGAATAAGATATATACATTCTAGAAATTAGATAGCAATTATTGTAATAAGGAGTTATTTAAGTGTTTTCTATAATTTAACTGTTTAAAATCCTATTAAATTTCATTGTAAAACATTGTTATGTATCAAAACAAATCCACACAATTAAATAAAGACACAATTAAAATAAATCACACTTCACGACTCCCAAACACCTATTACATTAACAAACCCAAATCCCAGAAGATATGAAGATTCATCAGGCGTTATTATCCATTTCCTGGAAAGGTAGAGAAGCCTTAAAAGAAGGACATTGTTAAGTTGGCCACTGAATAGTGCAGTTGATACAACTTTGGTTATTGAAATTTAAAGAAAAGAATCGGTATTTGAATAAATATGAAGCTTATGAAGTTCAGTGTTTTTCCTTTATAACAATTATTATCAAATTCTAATCTACAAGAACTAATAACCAATTGGGTGAGGACTTTCCATTTAACTAGGCCTAGTCTATTTTAAGATCCAACCACCAAACCAGTTACCTTAGAGGGATCACTTATCTGTTTAAACTAGACTGTGAATAATAATATATATATATGTTATGCATATAGATTTACCAAGAACCTTTGAACTTTAAATTATCGTAAATTCAGTGATCCATTATAATACTAAATCCATTAACCAAATAACATTTTTGACGATTTCATATAATCTTGCTATCATTAATTTTGTACATATGTTATTTGTGTTATCTATAATCAAATTTGTTTTCTTTTTAAATACTTTGGGAAAAAGACGGCACCAACCTACCGAGTTAAGATCTTGTGTTTTAAAATTTTATTGAACAACAATTAATAAATTGTTTATCATCAAACTTAGTATTCATAATCTAAATAATATTGTTCTCTGAAAAGAAATATCATTTTATGTATTACCTGTAATAATACAGAAGTAAAAGATTGTTTTATAATTGTAACCCTTGTCGACCATCTTATTTTAATATAGATTTAATTGTAAAGTAAAGTTATTGTGGGTTGTAGTAAAGTGAAACTACTATTTTTACCTGGAGCCCTGTGCCCTCTGGCGATGGTGTTGTTCTGGTCCCAAAAGTTGAGGGCACTTAGATGGCGGGTGGGACGGGGTACACTACCCCAGTGCTGCAATAACAAAGCAATTATATTCGATGCATTTGAAATTCAAAAACTAAATTTAACACCCATTTAGCAATGTGAAATTTGTAAGGAACTTTAACAGATAATTTAAACTTAATACTTGAACTATCAGGTTGGTAGTCTGTTTTAAAGCTGCTTTCATTAAGTGTACAAATTTGTCAAAACATACTAAAATGTTTATATTTAGTTTTAAATACATGTCTGATCTATTCCGTGCGTACCTAAGCAAAATATTGGAATACTTTATTTGCCCTCCAAATCTAAAAATAAAAGCTACATAGATTTTGTTTGTGCGAGACGAACTAGCCTACCAGTTAGAGTGCAACGTATGCATAGTAAATTATGAATTAAATGTATGGAATTAAAAATTAACTGAAGACAAAGTAAGGCTTCCCTAACATATACATTTCTAAGGTTTTTGTCAGCTGATAAGTATTTGCATACTACAGTTGTTGTGGAACAATCCTGAAATAAATGATATGCCTATCTATCAATCTGATCAAGACCTAACCAGCACGTTGCTTTTATAGTTATCTTAAGGGTCTTCTATACCTTGCGTAAAACAGCAAAAATATGCACTTCGTATTACCGTGTTTCGGACGCCGTTTTTAACCTAAAAAGTTGTGAAACATCTTAAATTGTTCTTAAAGGCTTTGTGCTTTTGTCTTATACCTCATAATCGAAAGAAATCGTCGGCAACTCCTTTTAATCAACCGTTTAAATGAGTAAAAAACGATTATTTTTAACGCATTTTTTTGGAGTTTTAAGCAATAATTTCCATATTTTAAGGTAACACGTAAAAAATATAAAGCCTTCTTTATAACTTAAAGTAGTTTCCCAGATTATTAATTTATAAATAGAATCCGAAACACGGTATTACGAATGCATGTTTTAACGATTTTGCGGCTTGAGTCAGGCCTTTTGCATTGAAATCATACTGTACACTCGGGAGTTTTCTTCAAGGTAAAGAAGAGCCTTAAAATCAAAACATAAACATCACTTCCTTAATTACATTTTGTAATAGTAATACATTCAATAAACGTTTTTGTAATTTACTCAATTTTATAAATATCCATGGAACCCCACTTATAAATTAGCTTTAAAACAGTGTATCTACAAATTGCGAATCATTTTTTCTTCTTGGCCGTCTTGAAACGAAGCAGCAATAAAATTGAATTGATACCAAATCCCATCAAAAAACTAAACTCAAATAGCCTATGCAAGCAACCTTAGACAACTGAAAGGCCTAGATATCAATCAATGTTAAAACATGACTAGAGCAAATGCTCTTATATAGAACCAATCTAGAAACAATTTGATTATGACTAAAAT
The DNA here is from genome assembly GCA_018207615.1 of Philaenus spumarius. Classification (NCBI taxonomy): domain Eukaryota; kingdom Metazoa; phylum Arthropoda; class Insecta; order Hemiptera; family Aphrophoridae; genus Philaenus; species Philaenus spumarius. The sequence goes on along the minus strand of JAGFPH010003630.1, from coordinate 348 downwards.
ATCAAAACACTGTGTGAATTATGTGAAACTGACAAATAATATAAAACTGAACCAACCTAAGCCTAGCAAATAGATGAACTTTAGGTCTAGTCTAGCACACAAAAACAAACGATCTATATTAAACCTAGGACACTAATCACAGCAAATCACACGTACAAGGAATAATTGTATTCACGATTTATTTATTTATATCAGACATATCAGATGTATAATACAGTAGAATTCTATTCAAATAACGATGTTTATGCCAAAACAATAGATAGCGAATAGAGACGCCTTTTCCATATTCCAAAGTTAAACGAACATAGTCAAGTCGAAAACTCAAATAAACATTAAAATCGAATAGAA